>APFE031059403.1:313316-370507 GCA_000404065.3 Pinus taeda
ATAATGTGCTATCAATTCTTCCGTAAAAATTGCCCAAGTGATAAATTGTTTACGAGAGCAAAGCCATTGATACCATACAAACTGATTTGGCTCCAAATATAAAGTTTCCATACGTACCTCTTGTGTGTTTTGCACATTATTGAGATCGAAGAATTGCTCCATCTGTAATATCCATGTGGCAGGATCCTTGCCATCAAACTTCCTCATATCGATTTTTGGAATATGGTAAGTCTTCAATCCAACATTAACGTCTATGGAATCATGATTAACATTTCTTTTATTCTCATCATGAGTTTCCTTTAGTACCCTTTCACCCTTAGTGCCCATTTCTTGTAGCAACTTATTCATATTAATCTTCAATTCGTCCATGTCTGTCTTCAAATCTATCTTCAAATCATCCATCTTAGCTTCCACATCAATCATCTTAGCTTCTACACCTTTCTTTAAATAGTCCATCTTAGCTTCTACACCTTTCTTTAAATAGTCCATCTTAGCTTCTACACCTTTCTTTAAACCAGACATCTTAGATTCTACATCTTTCTTTAAACCATCCATCTTAGATTCTGTTCCTTTTTGTGTAAGGGACAGTTGTTGCACTTGGACTTGTAATTTTGATATATCATGTTGCATTTCTTCCTCTTCTTCATGAGTCATGCTAGATCTTTCAGGTTCCTTACCAGGTGTTTGCATTTTCTTTCCTTGGGGCATCAGTTATCGATAATAATGCTCTACTATGCCCTTTGAATTCCTTCAAAATAAATTTTTAAACCAAGCTTAAGAAAAAATTTAAGAAAATCTACACACCTTTTTTCACTTTGTAGGAGCTCGATATTGCCACTGATGTATCTTTGTACTTTCCAGTCATCGAGTTCTGAATTTGTGATCTGTAGTAGCCCTCTGTGTCCTCTTTCTAATGCCACAAGTCTAACCCAAATTAGATTCTCCAAGTAAGAGTTATGTGAAATCTCCCACAGTGACTTGATTATAGACTAGTTCAATAGAGCGAACTTGTACGACGTTCCACGAGTCACTGTTTCAACCTTTGGATCTGAAAAATGCATAAAAGAAACTACAGTCCGTCCTCTTTTTGTACCTTTTGACGAAATTTCAATCTGATCCCCAGAGAGAAAGTTATGACGATTTTCTCCAGGTCACCTGTTTGGAATGTAATTCAGGAGTCTGCAAAAAGACCAACTTCCTCAGATCATATCTCCGCAGATATAGCACGAAAAACTCTGAAATTCGGAAACAAGATTCAGAGCGATTTCTTCTCAAATGGGTTTTTTTTCGACTTCTGAAACATCAAAGAAAGAAAAGTTATAGCGAAAATGCCACGATGACCTATTTGGAGCAACGAAACCCTAGAATCCAAAGCTCTGATACCAAATGTTATGAAACCAGCTCAAGAAAAGATAGAAAAGATAGATCAACGCCTTAGAATTCAGCCTCTTTCAGGGGGAAACCTCCTTTACGTTACATAAATGAACAATTCTTTGACGATACAAATGAAAAGACCTCCTTTCTATATATAGAAGTCTAAGGGGTCATAACATAATCAGAGCCTACATAACAATAATAATGTAAGGGCATAATAATAACAATAGTGGGCTTCTATGGGGCACAATAGTAACAATATGGCACTGCATGGGTACATCAATATAATAAGTGGGTTGCACTAATAACAATAAGGGGTTACACTAGCAGTATAGGGGCCTAACAAGCAGGTTAGAGGAGGTGGTAGGGAACCATTGCAGTGTTGGATATATGGTAAGGATCATCGTAGGAGGGATTGTTCGCAGTATCAGAGTGGGAGTAGACCCCATATCTAGATTTCTTAGGAGGTGGATACGGTTGGTGATGTTGGTCATAACATTCCTCATATTTATGCAATTGTGGACAACAACGAGGTGGATCATCAGGAATCGATCACTGAGGTGGAGGGTAAGCTTTTTGATCAAGTTGTTTATATTTTGATTGATCATGGATCTAACTATAGTTATATTAATCCTGACCTGGTGGATAAGTGTGGTTTGAGAAAAGAAGTGCATGAAGAATCTTAGTTGGTATAGTTAGCTACAGGTACAAAGAAGCTAGTTCACCATTGGGTGAGAGCTTGTGAATTTGAGTTAAATGGTATGCCGAAAACAACACATTTGAATGTATTTCCATTGGGTTCATATAGTATGCTTTTTGGTATGGATTGGCTATACCTTCATAGAACGAAAGTGGATTTCTTTGGCAAGGCCATTGAGTGTGTGGATGGTAGTGAGGAAAATAGGACCTTGCAGGGAAAGAAGAAGCCTACATCATTGAGGATGGTTACCTCTATGCAGGCTAAGCATAGATGTGGAAAAGGTTGTGTCATGTTTGCAATACACATTTCTAGTGACAAGGGTAAAAAGGTTGAGGATGTCGATTTGTTGAGTAGTTACCTAGTTTTGCAGTAGTTTCAGGATGTATTTACGGAGGATATTTCAGAGTTTCCACCTCACAGGGAGGTAGACTTTTCTATTGAGCTAGTATCAAGGGAATCTCTAGCATCGAAAGCACCTTACAGGATGAGCACACTTGAATTAGTAGAATTGAAGTTGCAGCTAAAGGAAATGTTGGACAAAGGATACATCAGACCTAGTGTATCTCCTTGGGGTGCACCAGTGTTGTTTGTAAAGAAGAAAGATGGTACTCTCAGATCATGCATTGACTACAAGCAGCTCAACAAGGTAATGATCTAGAATAGGTACCCTTTTCCGAGGATTGATAATTTGTTTTATCAGTTAAAGGGAGCAACAATGTTCTCTAAGATCGACTTGAGATCCGGATACCATCATGTATGCACCAAGGAAGAGGATATATTCAAGACTGTGTGTAGAACCAGGTATGAGCATTATGAGGTTGTTGTTGTTTCATTCGGTTTGACTAATGTTGCAGCTACATTCATGTGTTTGATGAATACTGTGTTGTGCCCTTATTTGGAAAAGCTTGTTATTATGTTCATTGATGACATACTAGTATATTCTAAGAGTGAGGAAGAACATGCCAAACATTTAGTAGCAGTGTTGAGATTGTTAAGAAAGAATCAGTTGTATTCTAAGCTTAGCAAGTGCAACTTATTTCAAATTGAGGCACACTGCTTAGGACATGATATCTCCAAGGACGACATAATAGTTAGAGGATAGGATTTTGTAGGTAGGATAGTGGGATGAAAAATACATGGAAATCATGCATAGGTTATAGGAGGTACATGTACATGTAGTGGTATAGGTATAGGTACAGGTGGAAGTATAGGTACAGGTACAAGTATAGGTATAGGGGCAGGTGTAGGTGCACATTGTATGGATTATTGTCCTTCATCAGATGGATTGGTCAGGTTCTGAGACAGGATATATGTACCGGATAGCAATGAGCTGAAGAAGGTGATCTTAAGGGAGTTTCATGTGAAACCATATTCAAGTCACCTAGGTTATCAAAAGACACTGACAACGGTGAAGAGGTATTATTATTGGTCGAATTTGACAAGGGATGTAGTAGATTTTGTGGCTAGATGCTTTGATTGTCAGATAGTGAAGGCAGAGTGTAAACATCCTGGTGGACTGTAACAACCTATTGTGATTCTGGAATGGAAATGGGAGGTCAATTCCATGGATTTCATCAAAGGTCTTCCAGGGATGGTGTGGCAGCTTGATTCGATTATGGTCATGGTTGATAGGTTGAGCAAGGTAGCTCACTTCATTCTAGTGAAGACAACATATTCAACCATTGAGGTAGCATATGTGTTCATCAGAGAGATAGTTAGACTACATGGTGTTCCAAAGAAGATTGTGTTGGACAGGGATGCGAAGTTCACTTCCAAGTTTTGGAAGGAGCTATTTATACGTTTGTGTACAGAGTTGGCCTTCAGTAGAACTTATGATCTGTAGACAAATGCTCAAATAGAGATGGTCAACAGGATCTTGGAAGATATGTTTAGGATGTACATGATGCACCAACAGAGGAAATGAGAGGAGTATCTTCCATTGGTGGAGTTTGCATACAATAATGGTTACTAGCAGCCCTTGAGAATGAGTCCTTTCGAGGCATTGCATGGATGGAGTTGTAACATTCCCATCAGCTACAGTGATCTAGTGAACATGGTACCTATTGGATCAGACATATTGATGGACATGGAGCAAGAAATGCAGGTTATAAAGAAGAATATAAAGGAAGCACAAGATAGACAGAAGAGTTATGCATATCATCATAGAGTGTTTAAAGAGTTTCAAATTGGGGAGCATGTGTATTTGTGCATCAAGCCCAAGAAAATCTCTTTGAGGATTGGTTCATGTGCCAAGTTGGCACCATGGTATTACAGACCTTTTGAGATCCTTGACAGGATTGGACTAGTGGAATATTGAATTGCACTTCCTCCAATAGTGAAATTCCATGATGCTTTCCATATTTCATTACTTAAGAAGTATATAAGGGATGTTGATCATGTTATTGATTGGTCTATATTGTAGGTGGAGCAAGAAGGAGAGTTCAAGCGAAAGCCTTAGTGCATATTTTAGCAGAAACATCTCATGCTCAGGAATGGAGCCATAGAATATGTTAAAGTGAAGTGGAAGCACTTTGGGCCTAAAGAAGTTGCATGGGGGATGGCGGATCAGATGCGGGCCCTATATCCTTCATTTTTTGTTGGTTGAGGCAAAGAAGTTTTGGTTTGATGTTAGTTTATGTTTGGCATATGTTTTGTTGATGCCTTTGATATTCGTATATGTATATGTATATGGATGTAAATACCTCCATGAGTTAAGTTATAAAGCTCCAATAAGAAGTATGGTAATTATCTTGTCACCTTGTCATGATGTTTTTCTTTTGAGCAGGTCCTTGTAAATACTGCAACGAGCTAAGTTATAAAGCTCCATGGGCAGTATGTTTTCCTTTTAGCAGTTTTGTTGAGGTCTTGGTGTGGTTTAACACTGAGGATGGTGTTCTCCAAGGGGTAGGGTTCTATAACAACCCTTATGAAAAGTTCATGTAATAAAATTTAATAAAGGCAAAATAAGACCATGGGTAAGGGACACATATTCCAAGCTAAATTTTGGGAAAATATATCCTAGTGGGCATCACTCGATGTGTGTTTTACCTAAGGAAAATTAGAAAAGGCTAAGGCAAAACCATTAAAAGATAAAAATGCATTCTTGGCACATTTATTTAGTAAGGTGAAAGGTCACAGGTTGCATGTGAGGAGTAAATTGAGGGAAAATAATGGAAAATGAAGAAAATAGAGGCCTCATTCATAAAAAGGCTTCTGAGGATCAGTTGGTAACCTTTTTTCAGTTCACGTTCGGAGCTCTCTCATTATTCTCTCTCTCTCTCTCACTCTCTTGGTCACTTAGAGTTTTCTTGGAGCACTCTAGTTTGGAGCAAGGAAAGGAAAAACAAGAAAAGGAAAAGAAGGCAAGCAAGGAACAAGGAAATGAAAGTAGGATCAGGTAATTTTAGTAATTGTAGGTAACCTTTTGCATGTGTGATTTCCTAGCTGGTTTGGACATGCATATATTTTCATGTTGGTGTATGGTTCTCTTGCTTTCGATGGCATGGTTATGTCGGGTTATGATAGTGGCTTTCAGCCTAGCTTAGCCTTTTTCTAGATGCCATGGTGTGTTGGGGTGTTCAATTCAGTTTCTGAGATTTGGAATTTCCAGATGGATTTTGTAATCCGGGGTGAAGGTAGTCTCAAGGTTCATTCCAATATTCCTAGGAGTCCCTTGACTGGTTTTGGTGGGATACATGGTAATCCTAAGGGAGAAGTCTCGGTTTAGCTCCTAGTGATTTGGGTTTGGATTATGGTAAAGTCTGAGAGTCTGGTCTCATTTTACAGTCTAATGATCCGGTTTGGATTACGGTAAAGCCTCAGAGACAAGCAGATAGAAAATTCTTCTAGGATAGTGATGGATTCTGGATGGCATTTCAGGTTATGTTCGGTTGTGATCGGAGCACCCATTTTGGTGTCATCGTGGTTTGATGAGGGTGGAGGTGTTTTAACCTTTGGATTCCCTTTGTTATTATTGGATTGGTTTTTCTATGAGATCCCACATTCATGCTTGGAATATGGCACAGGGGTGATTGGCTGAAAGAGAGATTTGGTTCAGCCATGTCTATGGTGGGATAGTACGTAGAAGTTTCGAACCTGGTCAGACTTTCCTATGATTAATAAAAGCTAAGTTCTCTTACTTTTGCACTAATTTATATGTGGATTTAATGGTTGACATATCTCTACTATTTATATGGTTTTATGTTGGTTATAAGCATGGTTGAATGACTATTCCATGTCATGGTTATTTCATGTATTTACTTGTAACTGTTAAATAGATGGATGTAAGACCTAATTGATGATGTAGTAGTTCAATGGAGAAGGCGTGATCCTTCTAGTTATGTTTCATAAGTTTTTTCAGTCTTTTATGCTATGTCTTGTATCCTAGACCTGTAGGTCGCACTGATGCAAATTTTTTGACAGAATGTCGGTCTCGGTTGGGGATGCTCAGGCCAAGTCTTGAGGGTGATTTTTGATTGATCATCATGGTTATTATGTTTTTAATGAATTTCCGAAGTTACAACAATTTCAGGGCTAGAAACGTGGCTTAAATCTCAGGGTTGATGGCACATAACTGATTTGAAATCACTCGTGAATGATCTCAGTTAATTAATGAAGGTATTACAGACTCAAGTGTTGGTGTGTGCCTATGTTATCTTATGCAATGGATCAATAATATTGTGAAATACACAGACACTAAGACAATAATAGAACACAGTAAGAAACACATAAACACAAAAAATTTAATAAGGAGTTCACCCAATCCTCCTGGGCTACATCTCTTGGTCCAACCTTCAGTGGTGGCCTTTCTATTGTCTTAAAAAGTAGATTTTTACAACAGTGAGCTCAAATTGAGTCTCACTTAATAGATAATGATCAATGGGACTGTACTTGGATTCCCCAAGTCTCTAGAATACATAGACTCCCCTTACTGAATCTTGACCTCAATTGGTCTGAGTGGTATGAGTCCAATTTGGTACTCAATACCTGACCGGTATACATAGAGGAGTTGCTTGAACCTCTCAAGCTTTTTCTAGAGTTCACAGACTCTCAGACTCTCTCTATCTTTGTCTACTTGATGTTGCCTTTGCTCTACAGGTCAGCTCGACTTCTCTGTTCTCTTCAATTTTTGCTTCTCTCTCTTTGCTCTCTTCTTCTGCTTTTTATTTTTTTTGCTTTCTCTGTCTGTTTGTTTCTGTTTCTAGGGTCTCTGGATCTCCTACCTCTGTTTGTTGGAATGCCCTTGCTCTGCATTATCATCACTGTAATGCTTCACAGAGAGGTGGCCACCTGTTTCCTCACAAACTGAGTGTCAGTTCCCTTTAAACGGTCATTATTTCCGTTGCTCCAAGATTTCCCGTGAAACTGATTCCTCCACCAACTCATCAGTCATGCTGGATCTCAAATCTTATGTGCCTCAACCTCTTTCCCTGTCAAATCTGGTCACCCATCGGATTGCTTCTCTGCCACTTATTTGGGGCCTCTAGACCCTACGGTCTCTGTCCATATCGTGCGGGTAAGTAGCATGACCTTTACCTACATCATGAGAGCAATTTTCTCTCTCATCCACTCGACACGTGCCACCCATTGTATGGAATCAGGTGGGACTTGGTCGAACCCACTTACTACTTGAGGGCCTTCCGATCTCCTGCCGATTTTAGCATGGGGCCTGCCTGTGGGGTTTCCTTCACTTAGGGGGACACCTTGCAATACGCGATTAGCGCTTTAGTGCTAATCACGTATCAGAAACTGCCTCTATTTTTGGATTTGACTTCTCGTTTTGCCAGTTTGCGCTAGCACGCGGTTACCATGGGCCAATGGTCTGCGCGCTTTGTCCGAGGGTCCTCGTTGCTCTGTGCTAACCACAAATTGCCATTGTTCAGAGGTTATTTCTGATAAGCTCGACATCCATGGCACTTTGAAACTTTGGTTTAAGTTTTACAGAGTTCAGGAAACTTTTAAGAGTGTTTGAGGATCCAATTCGAATCACGACCTTCCCACTGAAAAAGCTTTTGGACCACCAAAAGTTGGTTTTCAAGCATCAACTAAGTGAGGGTATAGTTGTCTCGCTTATCCAATCTCTATCCATTTTTCACTGCTTGGCTTTGAACCCTTGAGTCCAATCCTGAGGTACTCAACATCTCTATTGTGTGTCATCCTCACCTTCCTATCCAGAACTGTATCTTCCTACAATTCATTGAGATATTTAGGTAACAGATCATCAATAGAAGGAAATTGACTCTACTCTTCTGGATCTTAAGTTAATGAAGGTTCAAATAGTCTCAAGTTGTCTCCATTAACAACCGAGTAGATGTGCATGTAAGCAGGTAAATCAAGGAAAAAAGCATTCTCACCAATTTTCTCAGGTATCTTGAAAGGTCCATACCTTATTGGCTTTAGCTTTTTACCTTCACCTTGCATTCTATCTTTACTGATCACCAACTTGGAAACCATGCTCCATTTGATGCTTGTCATGGCTTGCCTTGTACTTGGCTTGGCTCTTTTCCAGCTGTTCCTGTACTACCTGGTGAAGCTCTTGGATTTTTTCAATGAACTTGGTTTCCTTGTCCACATCACTTTGTCCATCAACTGCTATGTCCTTATCAAAGAAAAAATCTAAGGGAGACCATGGTGTGAAACCAATGTAGGTATCAAAAGGAGATCTCTGTGTAGAAGAATGTTTTTCTCGGTTGTAAGCATGTTGCACATAACACAAATGTTCATCCCAAAGTTTGGGATGCTTGCTGCAATAGCCTCTGAGGAACTGGATCACTGTCTTGTTCACTACTTCTGTCTCGTCATCTGTGCGTGGATGGAAGGTTGTGCTTTTCTTCAGTTTGGTGTCCATCAGTTCCCACAGACTTGACCAAAACTTCCTAACTAATCGGGTGTCTCGATCAGACACAATGGAAGTGGGTAATCCAAAATGAACCCATACATGCTGAAAGAACAACTTTGCAGTTTGTTTAGTTGTAATTTGTTTATTACAAGGTATCAAAATAAACATTTTGTTGAACCTATCCACAACAACATATAAATAGTCATGGCATTTCCTAGATTTATGCAATCCTCCAACAAAGTCCATGGAAACACTTTCCCAGGGATGAGAAGGAATTGGCAGTGGAGTGTACAAGCCTAGTTTTCTATTGCTGGGTTTGATTTTAGCACACATGCTGCACCCTCTTACATATCTAGAAACTGTCTCATATATTCTTGGCCAATAACAAGATCTTTGCAACTGTGAAACCGTTTTACTTACACCAAAGTAACCTGATATTAGAGAAGTGTGTGCTTCCTGAATTATCTTTACTCTTTCAGTTTGTTGAATGCATAGCTTCCCACAATGATGCAAGAGTTGGTCCTTAATGTGATAATCCAATTCTTCTACTCATTTGCCTTGACTTAAAGTTGCATATACATCTCTAAAATCTATATCTTGAGCATATTGTTAATTCTAGCTCTCATGCAGTACTGAATTATGCTTAAGTATAGTGGATGCATTTATAATAGGTCTAGATAACATATCTGCAAGTTTATTGTTTATGCCCTTTTTATATCTGATGACTAAATGAAACTGTTGTAGAAAACCCATCCATATATAGTGTCCTGATTGTTGCAACTTAGTTTGGGAGTGTAGCTATTGAAGTGATTGATGATCAGTATGTATAACTATCTCTTTTCCCATTAAGTAATGTTTCCACTTTTTCACACTATGTACTAGTGCATACAATTCTCTATCATATGTAGGATAGTTAACTACTGCAGAATTAAATGTCTCAGAATGATAACATACAGGTTTACCATTCTATATCAACACTGCTCCCATGGCATAGTCACTAGAATCCGTTTCGATCTCAAATGGTGTTTGAAGATCAGGCAGTGCTAATATTGGTACTATACTAATCTTTTCTTTCAAGGTGTCAAAGGTTTTCTGTGTTTTGCCTCCCCACTGAAACACCTTGTTCAATCCTGTTAAAGCATGTAAGGGAGCTGCAACTAAGGAAAAGTTAGAAATGAACTTTCTCCAATATTGTGCTACTACTGAGAAGCTTCTAACTTCTGTAGCAGGTTCGGGTTTAGGCCAGTTTACAATGACTACCACCTTAGAGGGATCTACCTTCAATTCACCACCCCCTACTATATGTCCCAAATAATTCAAAGACGTTTTACCGAATTCACATTTTGAGAGTTTAACATAAAGTTTTTCTCTTTTCAAAACATCTAGTGTCTGCTTAACATGCTTTAAATGTCCTTCCCACGTTTTAATGAATATAAGAATGTCATCCAGATATAGAATAACAAAATCATCAAGAAAAGGTCTGAGTACATCATTCATTATTCTCATGAAAGTAGCAGGAGCATTGGTTAAGACAAAAGGCATAACCTTCCACTCATACAATCGCTGCTTTGTTTTGAAAGTAACCTTCCATGCATATTGCTTTGAAACTTTGACTTGATGATATCAACTATGGAAGTCTAACTTGGAAAAATAAACAGCTTCCTTTAATTGATCTAATAGATCATCTATGCGAGGAAGGGGATAACGATTTTTTATTGTTATCCTATTCAATGCTCAGTAATCAATGCACATTCTCCATGAGCCATTTTCTTCTTCACCAAAATGATTGGAGACCCACATGGTGATGTGCTAGGTCTAATGAACCCCTTCTCAAGCAACTCCTACACCTGCTTCTTGATTTATGCATTTTCTAAAGCAAACAACATTTTATACCTATGGTTGCAATGGTTATTTCGTCTCCTGAGTCTCACCCCAAATCTTTTTGAATAGCTGCAACAGTCTTTTTCTTCTTGCCCTCGAACTTCTTAGGTCTCAGCTCGAGATGCAGAATCCAACAGTGCTAATCATCATGTCCATCCTTCTTAGAGTGAGTGCATGAAGACTTGCTTTTCTATGCAGTGTTGGCCTTCCTCTCTTTCCATTTCTATTTTCTTTTCTCCTTATTCTTGCTTGCAATGGGCTTGGATGATCCTTCAACTTCTGGGTTCCCATTCTTTCCTCTAGCTTCTAGGTGCATAACTTGAATAGATACCTCATCTATACTAGTGGGATTCAACATGAGGATAGTGTGCCTCATGTAGCTTTGTAGACCACCTATGTACTTCAATAGAGTCTTAGGTGTCTAGTGAAATTCCTAGAATCGAAACTCTTTTCCTCAATTCTTGGTTGTAACCTTGTACACTTTGCCCTTTCAATTGGCAAAGAATTTTCCAGCTTATCATGGCTTGCTGCATGTAAGCTAGTGGATAGAACTACTTTTTGATTGCAGAAACAAATTCACTCCAGAGAGAAAGAATCTTACCATGTTTCTTCATGTCAACTTATGTCCTGCCTTCCCACCATGCCAAGGCAGTGCCTCTGAGGCGTAGTCTGGCCAACTGAATCTTACTCTTGTCTGATTTGATACTCTGAAATCTGCAATAAACATCAATTTGTCTAATCCAACTATCCAGCTTCTCTGCATTCAACTCTCCATCATATATTGGTAAATCAAATTTAACATCTAATTTAATTAAAGATGTCTTCTTTTTATATTCAGGGCTATTAGGAGGTGTGAGAAAGTTTTCTTCTTTCCCTTTTCCTTTTGAGTGGTCATGGAGGAGAGATTCTTCTTCTCCTTTTTCTTTGGAGTGTGATGAATCTTCATATTTACCTTTCTTAAACTCCCTATACATTTCCTCTACTATGGACCTCATGGCTAGGAAACTATCTATGAATTGGGGATTTGGTCCAAAGGGACTTTATTCTGACATTTTCTTCTTAGGATAGACTCTTCCAATTTCTGGGCTAGTTTCGACCAACTCTCCTTCTCCTAATTTAAGCTTTGATCTAGTTAGCATTCAACAACAAAATCCAATACAAGCTTGTCTAACCTTAACAACCTAGGAGCTTTGATACCACTTGATATGAAATCACTCGTGAATGATCTCAGTTAATTAATGAACATATTATAGACTCAAGTGCTGGGGTGTGCCTATGTTATCTTATGCAACGGATTGATAGGATTGCGAAATACATAGACACTGAAACAATAAGAGAATACAGTAAGCAAACACATAAACACAACAAATTTAATAAGGAGTTCACCCAATCCTTGTGGGCTACATCTCCTGGTCCCGCCTTTAGTGGTGGCCTTTCTATTGTCTTGGTGTCATGCGGAAAGAGTTATTTTTGCGGACAAACCTAACCTCCCTAGGAGTCTAAGACTCTCTAGTGACAAACAAAACAAACAAGAGCAATCCTTCTCTAAACACACGTTATTCTATGAGAGATCAAGTGTTTTCCGATCTTACCTTAGGTCCAACGCTTGTTGTAGCCGTCCAGCCTTGCTGATCCAGATGAGCTCCTCCTTCACTTTAAGACCTGCATACACTAACAAAGCAAACGATTACATAACACCTGAATAATTCATAAAACAAAGCATATTCATCACATAGACCAAGGAGTACATGAAATAATTCATTAACAACAAATCATTGAGAAGAATGGACTTATTTGTATTAAGGAAACAAAAAGGAACCATTACAACCTGAGCCTTGGTGTTGTGCAAGCTCCTCCCAGGGTCCAGCAAGAGATTTCCTCTACTTTGACAAGCTCACCCACTTCCAATATGGCAACAAGAAAGGATGGTAATCTCTCCTCACAAGTTAACAATGGAAGTCCTAATTCCAGCAGCATCTACCCTTTGAATGTTCAGCTTTCAACCTCCCCTCCTCTGGCCCAATGCCTGTATTTATAGTGTTATAGAGGAAGTTATTCAGTTCCAACATCAATGGGATACTCCCTCTTTTGGATGGGGTAGCTCCTCTCTTGATGGGATAAGTTCCTCTATCATAGGGATGCATGAACCATCTGGAGGCGCTCGATACACGTCAAACACTCTTCTAGAAGGCTCTAGAAGTGACCACAAGTAACTTTTTAAAGATGAAACTCGCGCCTTTTGACCTTTACAGGGGTACGCACCCATCCTTTGGCTTACAGACCATACAAGTACGCAGGTACAGTGTGTTTGGAGTGCGTACACGTAGGTAAGGTAGAGAGAACCTGCGTACCCAGAGATTAACATGTTTTTAACTGACTTTCTCTCTTTTTGAAGTTTGACATGAAGAGTAGAGGTATGAGGCTTGACAAGGAGGATAATATGACTATTGATGGAGCCATATTAACTGCAGATAGTCATGGTGACAAATTTCGGTGTAACACTTCTCCATCAGCCAGATCACTACCATGGGGCGCATGTCTTGTGCAGCGCTAATGAACAACGTCATATGTGTTTCCGAAGTGTAGACCACCCTTGGTGATTTATAAGCCATGCGAATTTCAAATTCACTGCTTACTGCCTGTTCCTGTGCATGTAAACTGCTCATGTAAAATTTGTGGAAACTCATTTCATATCTGGCTCGTACTGTTTCTCTTAATTGCCTGCTGCTCACTCCCTTTTGCCATAAGGCAGACATCTTGTCATGAATAGTGATATCAACAGTCATCATTCCTTGTATGATCTTATCCATGTGATCCTTTTTGCGCAACCGTGATCCTTGTGTTTGGTCAAATGTACACGCACCGTAGTACTCGCACATCTGTCCCCCAGGCTGCTTTATCATCCCCTGCTCTCTTCCAACTGGGTGGAGCGGTGAGACTATCCTCTCTTTGGCTAGTTAGGCAGTCGGCCTGCCCATGTAGAGCTTTAGGCGACTTCCATTCACTCTGCCTAGAAGGGGTCTCCATTGATTTTAGTCAGCTGAACCACGCCCCCATCGGTAACTTCTTTGACAACATAGGGTCCCAACCAGTGCATGCATAGTTTACCAGGGAATTTATCAAACTTGCTGTCATAAAGCAATACTAGATCATTTTTCTTGAAGGTGCGCACCTTGATATGCTGATCATGCCACGCTTTCTCGCGTTGTTTCTCTACCTTCTAATGGAATACAGCCAGAAAGCATTCCTCCTCTAATTCTTCTAGCTGTGTGAGCCTTTCTTCCAATGCCCCGCAGTTTTCCATACCTGTGAGTGCCACGATCCACAGACTAGGCACAATATATTCCATTAGCATAACGGCCTCCTTGCCATAGACTAAGCGAAATGGTGTCTGGCCTGTCAGCTTCTTGCATGTAGTTCCATATGCCCATAGCACAACAGGGATGTGTAAGTCCCAATCATTTCATCGCACATTACAGACCTTAGTCAGTGTGGTCTCCAAATTTTTTTTGGAGGCCTCGATGGTCCCATTTGCTTGCGGATGGTAGGGCATACTATGTTGGTGATATATCTAAAATTCCTCAGTGACTGCGCTGATCATTTCATTCAAGAAATGCATTTCCCTATCACTCCTGAGAATTTTGGGGCAGCCAAACCTGGTCAGTATGTTCTCGAACAAGACTTTTACTGTTGTCACAGTTATGGAATCCTTAACTGGTTGTGCCTTAGCCCATCGGGTCAAATATTCGATCGCAGTGATGATATAATGTGCACCCGTTTTTCCTCACAGTTCAATAGGCCTGACGAAGTCGATCACCCATTTCTCAAATGGATGTAGCGTCACTGCAGTTGAAGGGGCATTTCATCCCTCCATGATGGTTTGCCCATCCGTTGGCATACATTGCAGGCTCGACAGTATGCTTTCGAACCTTGATGTAGAGTGGGCCACCATAATCCCGCGCGAAGAATATTCTAGGCTGTGGTGTGGCTCGTATAATGTTTGCCAGCAATCCCTCCGTGTGCTTCAGCCAAGATCTATCCTCGCTCGAATTCTGGTACATATTTACGCAATATTTCATCGTTGCCAATTTTGTAGAGGTGGCCTGCAATTACAGTAAAATATGCTACGTGTATCACTAGTTCCTTCTTTTGCTGGATAGAATACCCCTGCGACACAGTGCTCGTGGTTAAAAAGTGGATAATATCTTCAAAGTGGCCATCTGCGATGCACATGACATATAACTGGGCATCCAGGAGTCCCTCCTCTAGATTTGTTGGTTCCTCGCCAGTCTCAATTCGGGATAGGTGATCTGGACCTACATTCAGATGTCTCGGCTTTACAACAACCTCAAAGTCGTATTCTTGAAACAATAGCAACCATCGACAAATGTGCCCCCCCAACACAAGCTTATTCACTAGGTACTTGAGCACAGAGTGATCAGTATACATCTTAAAATGTCCTCCCAGCAGATAGTGACAGAACGTTTGGAGTGCATATACCATCACCAATCCCTCCCACTCAGTAGTAGAGTAATTCTTTTCTACTTTGGACAACTTGTGGCTGGCGAACACAATTGGGTGATCGATGCCCTCCACTCCTTCTTGAGTGAGTACTGTACCCAGTGTGATACACGATGCGTCAACATGTACATGAAATTCAATGTCCCACTTTGGAAAGACCAAGATAGTGGTAGATGCCATCTTTTCCTTAAGCGTTTCCAGGCTATTGTTACATTCCTCATTCTAGCAAAACATAGCATCCTTCTTCAGTAACTGTTCCTCAGTAACTTTCGGTAGCAGCTCGTGTGTCCTAATGTAGTGTGTAGCTACTTTATATTTTGCAGTGCTTGCAGATTTAGTATGACAACGATCTTTGTTGGATCCACCTTCAGTCCTTGCTTACAAACCACATGGCCCAGCAAGTTCTCGAAAGGGACGAGGAAAGTACACTTTTTTAGGTTGAGCATAATCTGGTGCCGACGGCAGGTATCCAGCATCAATCGTAAGCTTGTGACATGTTTCTTAACCAAGCCAAATATGGTCCAGTCATCTATGTAGACTTCTAAGAACTTGTGGATAAATTCCTTGAACGTAGCTACCACAATACGGGAAAATATCACTAGCGCATTCTTTAGCGCAAAGGGCATTACTATATACTAAAAATAGCCCCATGTGGTAGCAAACATTGTATTGCTCCGATCCTCTAGCATGATCTTGATCTGATGATACCCAGAGAACCCGTCTGTGAAGGAGTATGCTTCCTGCCCGCCCACATTTTCTAGTACCTCATCTATAAAGGGTGTTGGAAATGGATTGTTAACACAAGCATCATTAAGCTTTTGTAGATCTACGCAGATGCAGATCTCACCCTTCTATTTCTTCTCTTGTACCACCATAGGACTTACCCAATCGGACTCTTCGATTGGTTCGATAATGCCTACTGCCAGCATCTTATGAAATTATTTGCGGACCTTTCCTTTGTATTTTGGATTCAATCGGTACGATCGATGTTTCACTAGCTTTGCATCCGGCTTCAACATTATCTTCATCATTCCTAAGTCTCCTAGAATCCCTTTCATCTCTATAATTTTTGTAGGGAATAAATCGCGGTATTCTCAGAGAAACTAAACGACCTTTTCCACCACGGCGTCGTCCCAATAGTCCCCAAGCATAGCATACTTTGTCTCTTCCTCTATTTTGATATTCGCTTGCTTTTTTTTCAATGGAGCCATGAGGTCTGGATCTTCTATCTTAGGGCCACGCACCTCACGACTCCCTTCGGGTTCTGGTATATTAATGTTACGCAGATCATCCTTATCATCTTCTACTTGTACATTATAACATGTTAAGGCCTGGCTCAACTGTCACAACCAGTCCAACGGCATGACTTCTTCTGGTTCTAGCGGTGTTCTGAATATGGCAACTTTTATTAGTTGTAATGTGTCGTGCACGGTATCCATCCATTGGTCTTCAAAAAGAAATGTCGATAGAAATCCTTCGCACAGGATATCCCACTCTCCGGTGCCATGTCAGAGCTCTGTTTCCATATACCAGTTACATGGAATGATATCCAAGGTATGATAAAATAAGTGCACCCATTCTAGTTGAGGCTCCGCACCATAAGCTTTGATCCATCTGGTCAGGTGTAGGCACGGATCCTCTCAGCCATCATATTTCTCCGTTATTCGTAGCTCTAGGTTCCCAAATCGTATCTGCATCATGCGCCTACAGCTTCACCAATTTTTGAAGGTCCCTTCATGGGTGTCCCACCAGCATGCCGGTATCGTGTGCAATGTCCATTTTAGTGCATCAAATCATTGGTACTCTGGTACCGTGCTTTCGAATTTAACCAGGAATTCATCCACTACTGTCAGCCCATCATACATTGGTAGCTCGTGGTTCTGAGCTTTAACACAATATAGCAATTTTGTCATCATATTGCAGTGTAATGTGGTTACCCTGTTCACCTTGTTTCGCCATCGCTTGTCCTCTTCATCTAAATCACTAGTACATGAGCCGGTGTAGCCTCACGAGAGTCTTCGCTCCTCCTTCAGCCTATTTGCAACAATTTTGTAGATACAATCCAATGCATCACCCTTTTCTTCATTGCACACAGGTTCTATGTAGCGCAGTCCGTTTGTTGGATCTAGCGGAATGACTACATGGAGCGACTTCTTTTCAAATATCATCTTCCTCTATTTAAGGTCAATAACCCCATTCATGTCAGTGGCCCAGTCTATCCCTAACAACATAGGGTACAGGCTACTTTCGTCCATGATTTCAATAACTTCGAAATCCGTCCGGGTACTTGCACCATCAATATCTACTGTAATTCCTTCTAGTCTTCCCATGGGAAAGATCTTCTGTTGATTGGCCATCTGCAATTGAATAGGAGACCATTGTAGTGTGGGCTTACCCATGCATTCCCAAGTCTGTTTAGGCAATATATTTGCATCCAAACCTAGGTCCAGAATGACCTAATCCATCTCGTAGTCACTAATTTGCATTGTTAACCACATCTCCCGACCTGTTTGCGATGCGCATCTTCCTAACTTTTGGACTATGCGAGGTTCACCCCATCCCGCGCATCTATTAATCACTTCCTATAACCCTTTAACTGCCCTGTTGTTGCGAAGCAGTTTTATGCATGTCTCTAAGAAGGTAGTCAACATCGAGGGATCCCTCGCTAGCTCATGTCGATCCCTACTACCTGGAGTAGAGACACTCGTGAAGCTTTCCCTAGCTTCCATATTGTTAACACCCAGGTTGTTCCCTATGACTCCCCAAGGGAATACGGCCGGGGTAACCACTAACCAATCTTTGGATTACAGCTTCTAGCCCAGCTGTAATCAGATAGGGCTCTCTCTTTAAGGTTTGTCTCTGTTCTATGGATATTTTAGGCTAGTTATGAAGTGAAGGTTTCTTTGATTTATGTTTGGTTGGGAGGATGTCTTTCTGAAACTTTAAAATTGTAGTTCTGCAGGTGATATTAATCCATTGGGCAATGGAGTCTGTGGCTATTGGTTATTTGAAATCTTGAGTTTGATGCAACTGGAGTTACAGGGCCATTTAGATACTTTATGAAACAAACTTTAAATTGTGATTATGGAGTGTAAACAACCAGTGAAAAGCAGTTAAGAATTTTTCACTAAGTTGGGTGTGAGAAAGGGATGTATTCCTCAGGAGAAAACTTGAATTCCTGAAATAATAAATCACTGTGATGATATAGTGTGAAAGGTAGCAATTAGGAATTACACTTTCATTACCATAACTGAAGAAAATACATTTGAAATAGCTTAGATTGAGTTCAGGGTAATCTGTGATTAAGTCCTGAACTATTCTTTTTCCTTGCTATTGACAGTTCAAACATGGAAACATGAAACATATATGAAGGATCAACAAACATATAACGAAAAGGTACAAGAGAAACTTATTGAGTCATGAGATACGCAGGAATCCTGCAACTTTCAGCCAAGCACCAGACAAGATCAAATAACACAGAGCTTTGGAAATTCCATCATCCTTTGTATTAGTTCTCTGATAATTATAGTAGAAGAGGAGCAGAATAGATATCAAAAAGATTTCTTACATCCAATGTCCAATCCCTGCTAACAAATGCGAAGGGGAATATATAGAAGTCTTATACAAAATATCTCAGGCATTAAGTCATCTGAGAGGGAAAATATCTTCATTAACTCGTACAGAAATTGCAGATAGAAAGTTATTACAATCTTTAATGAGTTTTAAAGGCTCTTAACTCCTGTCAGAACAATTTGACCTTTGGGGTTCACGGAGTCGGTTGTGCGCTTTGTTATAACTACTGAATGACGTGTCTGTGCAGCTGTGTCCTCCTATAGCTTCTTGGCCCTGTCACCTGTGACTGCTAGTGCTGCTGTGGTGGCCGAATACTTGTGGTGAGTTGGCTCAGCCTCTTTCTACATACCTGCTGATGTGTCTTTATCTTCCTGTGTATGAAAATTTAAATATTTCCAAAAGGTAATAACATAATTACTGACTTTGATTTAACAATAATTGTATCAAATTTTCCCACACATCCGGTGTAGGCAATTGATGCTTCAAAATTGACCCCATGGTCTCATCGGCCTCTGTATATTTGTAAAAATGGGGAGGCTCATCAAACAAATGTGTGATTTCATTCATAATAAAAAATAGATTTTCTACCCTGTTGAAAAGGGTCTGCCCTGTTATTGGTCCTGTTTCTGTTGATGAACTGGCTGCCTCTAAAATCTGATTTCCTACAAAAGTGTTCACTCTCTTAGCATATTTCTCATGTGAGAGAAACTTTCCTGATGGCTCCAGCAGGCTAGGCAGACCCCTATTTTGCAATGCCATAAACCTGTTCTGGAACTTGTTGATGTCTGCTTGCATATCCTAGACTCTTCTTTCCAGGGTTTGAATTAGGTTTCTCAATTTCAGGACCCTTTTTATCAGTGAGATGGTCTCTGTCCTGTTTCCAATTCCCATTTTGATGAGCTGGGAGCTTGTTCTGTAGTTTAGCACATTTATCGTTCTAGTGGCAATCTCAGGCATACTGCCTAGAGATGCCCTTGCTCGTTGTATCTCTCTATGTGCTTTTCAAATGAGCATTATTTTCTCATGGATGGCCTCAATATACTCCCACTGATCTGTGATAGACTGGCCAATATTGCCCCATACGACCCTTTTGAGCTCAGATGTGACCTTGTCTAGTGTGAGCTCTTTTTCTAGCTCAGATATCCTTTTCTTGAGGGCCTTTACCTCCTTCTCTCTTTCAGCCACATTTTTCTTGGACTTGTCATATTTTTCATTGATTTTTGCCAGACTATCCTTGGCTTGATTTAGATCAGACATCTGAGACTCCAAGACTTGAATTTCATTCCTCAGCTTTTGCATGTCTAGGCTTTCAGCCTACTCTATTGTTGGTGCTGAGGTGGATGGTGCTGCCTGTTGTACCTGCTGGCTGGGAAGGGTATTGGTTTGAGGGATTTCCTCAATATTTATTGTTTGTGGAGGAGGTTATGAGGTTTTCCCTACCTCCTTTTGCTGTAATGCTGCTTGCAGGGTAGCCTCTGATTCCTGCAGCTTTTCTTGAGTATGGATGAGCTCTTTGTATAATGTCATGAGCATAGCAGCTGCATCCTTCTCTTGCCTGAGCTAGGAAACCTCTTCTGTTTGAGGATGAAGAGTTGCTGGGATTTTTAACATCTTTCTTAATGCTGCCATATCAACATCCCTTAGCTTCAGAATTTCTTGCACTGCCTTGACATCTTTAGGATCATGAAAAAGCTCTATTATGATTTCCTCCAGAGCTTTGATCCTATTGTCTTTAACTTGAGAGGAAGCCCTTTCCAGCTCAAGCTGTGCAGCGGTGTTATTTAGGCTATTTTGCAGCCTATAGTTCACCAGGGTTTTGTCTACCAATGTGGCATAGACCATCTCACCCGTTTTTTTGTGCAATTCTATTTGATCCATTGGGTGGATGTCTTTGGACAGGACCTCCAGGTTGGTCCTGATATAATCTGCAGCTGATTGTGGTTGCTGCACTGTTGGTGTAAAATGGCTCATGATCATTTTTCCTTCATGTGCATCATATGCAGACATGAGCCTTTGCTGGTTCGTAGGGGCCATTTTCAATAGGTGATTATATAATTGCAGCTTTAAAGGTTCATTTCTGCTTTTGATGTCTTTAAATTGCTTCTTAATGCTTTTCTCACCTTCCCTCCTTTGTCCTGAGGAGCTAACTTCTCCTACTGCTGCCCTGTCTTGCTCTTGTTGGAAGGAGCTGGGTGAGGCCTCCATGCTGGGTAGGCCTGTACCTGAAGTTTGCCCCATTGGAATTTCCTCTTCAGAGAAAGGATTTAGCCTTTGCCTCTTCTCCCCTTGGGTTGGCGATACAGTAAGGGGAGTCTCTCTGTCTCTTTTTCTATTCACGTCCTCCCTTTGAGGGGTTTGGAGGACGGAGGAGTCAATCCTTGAGTCTTGCCTGGGAGGTGCTATTTGTGTTGGTTGTTGTTGTGTGGCCATTGGGGCCTCTGTTGTCTGTTCCTCCTGCCCTGGCTACTCCTTTTGCTGTTGTACCTGTTGGGGTGGCTGAACGTGTCCCTGCTGAACCTGTTCCTGTTCCATCTCCTTCTCCTTGCCCTTGCTTTGAGCTTGGTTTGCAGTTTGGACTGCCTCTTGATGTGCTGTAGAGGATGAGGCAGCTGCTCCTGCTTGAGGCTTTGGCAGAGCGAATACCTATGAAGGAGATTCCAAGTTAGTCAATTTTAGATGATGTCTTCTATCTCTCTCATTCAGTTCTTCTTGTATGACCGGTTCC
The DNA here is from genome assembly GCA_000404065.3 of Pinus taeda. Lineage (NCBI taxonomy): Eukaryota > Viridiplantae > Streptophyta > Pinopsida > Pinales > Pinaceae > Pinus > Pinus taeda. The sequence goes on from APFE031059403.1 coordinate 334,929, forward strand.
TCCAGTGTGCCCCTCTTCCATTTTGGTTGATTGGAAAATTTTTTAATGTGGGGAAAACTCACATGGTCATAACTAGAGAGCTTGTATTTGAGCCTTCTGAATGATATGGAGTGATTGGGGTCATAGGGCTTCATGAGGAAGCTGGTCTTCAGGCCAAGGCATTCTAGCTTTCTATCAGCTTCTTTCCAACCTTCCCTTTTGTTCAAAACAAGGTGGCCCAATTGATTTTTCACCTTTAGCTGTGCCTTCTTGCCCTTTCCTACAAAGTGTACCATATCAGCATTCCCAAATTGCCTGAAGTATTCAAGGGAAAATAGTCTCATGGGCACATATTTGGGAAATTTGTATGGGGGTAACTCACACGCATAAATTCATATTACGGTGTAGTTTTGGTAAAAGTACCAATCCTTAATGCTGTACACTTTGGATAGTTGCAGGATTCTCTACATCTCATCAGTCAGTCTTGGAGGAGACGAGCTTAATAATAAGGACATGGCTAGGTGTATGAAGAGGTCTATAATTCATAGTAGGTATATGGAGAGTAGGCTCTGCAATGAAATACTGAGGTCCAGTATACTACTGACCTTGGGTTGCCTTGTGCATCTGTTCTCTTGACAATGAAGGAGAACTTCTCATGCTGATAATACAGAATCAAGTGGTAGATGTAGGAGGTGTATCTGAACACCTTCTCTCTTGACAGGTTCAAAAACTGCTCGTGCATCTTATCTGATATGTATGTGTCATAATCATAATAGATTGGAGTTTTGCCAGGGGAAAACATAGTCATCAACACCACTATAGTTTCATCAATAAATTCAACTGATTTGTACCCCAAGATGGAACTGATCATGTCTGCTAGATCTACACCCAGTTGATTGAGGTAACCATCAAAAATAGGAGGGTACAGCAAAATATCAGAGTTTTTAATAAACAATTGGTTGAGCTTTGTGACTTGTGCATCTGTCAGCATCCTCGCTCCCTGGTTTATCAAATCTAACAGAGACAGGGGGACCAATTTCTTCTGAGTTTTGAACTGTAGCATCTCTCTAATGGCTTCAAGGGTTATGTAGAATACAACTGAGCCTGAATGGTCAAGCAAAGCTCTTTGAATGGGGTCATAGAAGACAACACATAGATGAATCAGGTCAGGGAATTGATTGACCTGAGGGAGCCTGAAAATTGGGAGGAAGGAATCCCAAATGCCTAGTATGTTTGTCCCTTCTACATGTTTGGCCTTAAGCTCATTCAGTAGGTGTAGGTGGAACTTGCTGCGTGATGAGGAGTCTTCTGAGATTTTGTAATCCAAATCTGCCAAATCCTGCAACTCCAGCTCTCTCTGAGGGGCATTCATAGGGGCAACATTGAGGGCCATAGGCGCAACTGGAGTCTCCATGATTTCTTGGATTTTGTTTTGTATATGGACTGCTTGTTTCTTAGACTGGACAATAGAACAAGAGCACTGTCTGAGAGAAGAGGTAAACTGAGAAATGAAGGGTAACAGGGTGAGTTTACAGCAATTGAAATACTGTTTCAGTCTCTTAAGAAGGCAAATATTTGTCTTTAACAGACCTTCCTTAACAATTGAATGTAGGTTGCGAGTTTCAGTTCACGACTGCGTGAACGAAAAAGCAGGTTTTTCATTGAAATTTTAGTCCAAATAGGCTCGGCTAATGAATTTCGACCGTGAACTTTTCAAGTGGGAGCTGGGTGTAGGTAATTTTCCGGTGAATTATGTGTTTTCAGAGCTTTAAGTGAGGTTTTTTGTTATTACAGACAAAAACCAGGTTTAGAGAAGACTTGCATGGAGAAATACTTGGTGAATCGATGGGTCGGGTCACTAATGCCGATGGGTAGGCGCGCTGAAGGTCCTGTGGTCGATTTTGAGCAGGTTGGTGCAATTGGTCGTAAAATGCATGCAGAGGGCGCAAGAAATGTTTTTTGCAAAAGTGCAAAAAGAACGCGAATTTTGACAAAATATGGCTTTTTTGTGTCATTCGCGCCTTTTTTGGATGACGTCAGCATGACATCACCAGGTGGGTCAGGGTCGGATGACGTCAGCATGACGTCATCAGGTGACGTGGCGACCTATGACTAGTCCACGGGGGTGGTGAGGTGGCAGACAGGTGGAGCAATGGTGGACGGGGCGTGCGGTCGTGGCGATGACGCAGGCAGTTAGGCGGCGCTGACGTTGGCAAACAGGTGGCCAAATATCGGGCAGCCTATGCTACGGAAAGGAATCTGTCAGAGGGGGCTTCGATGCGATTTGGGGGCAACACGTGGACCCGGCCTGACGTCAGCGTGTGACAAATATCAAACGATATCATCCGGACGTCGGGGCCGGTCCGATATCAACGTCAACCGTCGGATGAAAAAGGCTTGATCGGACAGTCGTCGGGCCAATGATCTGCACGGAGGATACGGCATCGGGTGGGCATTAAAATAATATTTTTCATGGTATTCACGCCCAGCGGGACCCTTAGGGATGTTAATGAATTTCATTGGTTTGTAATGTTTTTTTGCAAAGGTGGATAAAATCCCAAAACTTAGGAAAAAGTGGGTTTTTGATGCAATTTCTTTCGCAAAGTCGCATATGCCTCGAAACTTTGGATAAATGGGTTTTTCCGAAAATAAAGCTCACAATGGCCTTAGACTTAGGATAAAGCGAGAAAGTGGGTTTTCAAGGTGCTTTTGTCATTTTGAGCGGGTTAAAGGGTGCACAAGGGTTTTTCCAAGGTTTTTAGGGAAAAATGAAGGGTTGGCTAGGTAGAAAGAGTTCTGATGGAGGCAAAAAGGTAAGGCTTCGGTTCTCGAGCTAACCAGGTGTTAATTCAATTCCCTAGGAGTGAATCATATGGCTATAATGCCAAGGAGGGGGTATTTATAAAATGCTTATGGTTTATACACCATGGTGTTACAGTATTATGGGAAAGGGAAACATAGGGAGTTCGATAATAAAAGTTATAGGTTAATATGGAGGGAGAAGGTGAATGAGGAATGATATTACTAAGTTTCCTTGAAACCAACTTAGTTTAAAGAGTAGATCAAAATGAAAAGAACTTTATACAAGAAATGTGGCTTTTAAAGGCCATAAGGACCAACATAAAACCTTGAATCTCTCTCTTACACACCTGGTGAAGGGATCTTAGTAATGAGTGATGAATTAGGAAAAAGGGAAGTTAGTCATGTTTCATGATTTTGTTTTCCTTGTATTTAATCAGCAAAATTCATCTTGGTAGGAACACCACTTTTGCAACCCCATCTACCTACCCAACTACTTGCCTAGCATTTTTTGTTTCTTCTTGGGGTGTGCACTTAGACTTGGAGACCCTTTATGTGCCTTTTCTTTTCCATTGGCTTTTTCCTTTGATTTCCTATCTAGTATTACCCTTATTTCTTCCAAGGCCCCAGATTAAGCAGTTGGGAACCTTAGCTTCTCCGCCTAACCACAGATATGCCAAGATTAAACAGATTGGACAGATTTCTTTCTCTATTCTACAACAAAAATTTAAAACATGGCATGATTGATATTAAAATATTGGACCATCCATCAAAATTTAAAAGAGATGAAGGCCTGTACACACCTTGCCTTTCCTTGAAAATATGGGATCTTTGTACCATCAAAGCAGAGCATATTTGGCATTTGAATTTGCCAATCATGAAATATGAAACCTATTGGTATAGCTTTCCAACACCACCCATTCTTCACACAGATGCTTCAGCAACAAACTTCCTGCAAGAACAAAGATTCATCTAGGATGGATCGCTTCTTGGCAATGGGCATCAACAGCCAAGAAGATATTTCAAACACATGTCAGAACTTGTTCCAGAATATTGAACAGTCTTGCAGTTGAGTTTTCTCCATCTTCTCACCTTGTATCTGACAGGGGGGGAAATGATGGTCATCTACAAGCTTCAAAGCCACATAAAGTGAGCCTGAGCCACAACCTGCCACACCAGTTTCAGAGTTGTAGCCAGAGACAAAGATGCCTGAACATGCCTTTAGATGGCAATCTGGGACACTTCCTCTAGCAGAAGACTTCAGCTTCTTGCCAGCTTTGGAAGAGTTCCGAGAACAAAATTGAGAACACTTCCTCTAGCAGAAGACTCCAGCTTCTTCCCAGCTTTGGAGGAGTTCCAGGAATTGCATAAGCATTCCAGAGTTGTTGGTCATCCTTAAACCATCACAAGTTGAGACTTCCCTTTTCAGGTTGAAGTTTTACCTTTTTATGCGGGGTGAGACTCCCTTTTATGGTTGAAGGTTTTCCCTCTTTAAAACAATAGGATCAACTTCCTCTAGCACAAGAACTTCAGCTTCTTGCCGAGTTTTGGAAGAGTTCCGGGAACTGCACTAAGCGTTCCAGTGTTGGTGGTCATCCTTAAACCACTGCCTTTTTATACCAACATTTCAGAGAGCACATTCAGCCTTGTGCTGCCATGCATATTTGCACATTTTGTATTTCAGCTCTCTTCTTGGACTCATACATAACCCTTCGGATTAAGGGGGGGAATGTTGGACACCTAATCCTAAATGGGTTAGTGTGGAAGCTAAAGAGACTAAGCAGTCCAAGCGACCTTGGGATGTGAATCCAACGGTCACCACATGTACTATAAATATGTATCATTTGTGAATAAAATTGTATTGCATGCTTTATCATTTATATCTTTCTTGCTCCCCATGTGTGTTTAACAGTTAACTGGTGGAGCATTGAAGCTGACCCCTACTATTAGACCTCCTACTAGTTCCTCCAACTGTTTGAACTAGTTTAAATCACTTTAACTCACTTGAACTGAGTTAATTAATTACAACTCAAAATAACTCAACCTAGACCCCTAAAATTTAGGCATCATTCTACATCACTCTAGATAGGCTTCCAAATCGAATTTATTGAGATAACCAAGTCAAATTAACTTAGTTAACTATTCCAAGTTTCTATGAGAATAGAATTTCGATTTAATTCCTAATTTAATTAATTAGGATTTCTTGTTGTTATTTTTAACAAAATGAATGATATTGTCTTGCTATCCACAATAGAACTAGAGAAATTCACTTAAGCAAGTAAGGATCCTCATTGGATAAAGGTAATGGAAGAAGAGATGAATCGGATTGAAAAGAATGTAACATGGGAGATATTACCTTGTCGAAAGGATAAGAATGTCATAGGAACCAAGTGGGTGTATAAGAAAAAAACTGAATGAAGATGGAAAAATCATCAAAAATAAGGCAACATTAATGTGCAAGGGATACACTCAAATTGAAGGAATTAACTTTGAATAGACTTATCCTCTTCTTTCTAGGCTAGAGGCTACAAGGATGTTTTTAGCATTTGTTTTCTCAAAAGGTTTCAAAACTTATCAAATGGATGTGAATTTATGCTTTGTAAATGCAGATCTAGAAGAATAAGTATACATGGAAAAAGTAGAAGGGTTTGATTTTTCTAAAAATAAATAATTTGCACGCAAATTAAAGAAGGCCTTGTATGGATTAAATCAAGCTCCAAGAGCTTGGTATGTTATACTTGATCACGATCTTCAAAAACGAGGATTCAAGAAAGGAGTTGTAGGAAGAAATCTTTACATGAAGATGGACAAAGACAACTTACTAATCATGCTAGTATACATGGATGATATAATTTTTGGGAGAAACAATGATGAAATGAGTCACAAATTTGCATAATGTATGTCAGAAGTATTTGAAATGTCAATGATTGGAGAATTGTATTACTTTATTGGACTTCAATTAACTCAAATTGAAGTAGGAATGTTCATATTACAAGAAAAATATCTCAGGGATATGCTTAATTAATTTGGGATAGAAGAATGTGCTATTATGAACACACTTATGACTACAAGTTGTAATCTAAGGATGATGAATCTCCTATGGTGGATGGAACTCCTTACAGACCAATGGTTGGAAGTCTCCTATATCTGCAACCAGATATCATGTAGGCAGTAGGAATGGTAGCAAGATTCCAGTCAGCCCCTAGGGAATCTCATATGCTATTTATAGAGAGTATACTTAGATACTTGAGAAACACACTTGATTTTGGACTATGGTACCCTAAGAGCACAAATATTACCTTGAAAATGCATAATGATATGGATTAGGAAGGAAGCATTGATAATTGAAAGAGTGCTAGTGGGAATGCATTCTTCGTAGGAGATAGTCTTGTATCTTGGTTAAGTAAGAAAAAATATTCTATATCTCCCTTCGCAACTAAAGTCGAGTACATAGCAACAACAAATTATTGTACACAAATTATATGGATGAAGTAAGCCTTGAAGGATGTCAATATAGTAACAAATCATCCTATCGCTAGCTACAGTGACAATACCAGTGCAATCAACCTCTCTAAATATCCAGTCATGCATTCAAAAACAAAACATATCCCAATCAAGTACCATTTTCACCAAGAAGAGGTTACAGAGAAGTATGTCAACACTAAGCAACAAATCGTAGATATATTCACAAAAACCCTACCTTCAAAATCATTTGAACATCTTCATCAAAATATGAGGCTCATCTCTCTTCCATTCCATTAGAGAAACCCTTTTCTATTGATGTTAAATGGGTATAGTATGACAAGGGAAGCATAATATTAACAAGGGGAGTAGCAATATGACAGGTGGTGCAACACGATGATAAGGGGAGTAGCATATGAGGATATTGTTGCCATCAATAACAAAGGGGAATATCATTGAAAGAATATGTGTTATTGATGTTAAATGAAACACTAGTTTAAGGAGATAATTACTTATGTTAAAAGAGGAATTCAAGCCCTTTCCAATCAATATTTACCTCTTAACTCCTCATCGTTGGAGAGATTCAAATTTACAAGTTAAATAATCAATGTTTTACCTCTTCAATTTGGCCTACCTTGAGATCAAGTCGGCCCTCCTATAGGCATGACCATTCATAGACATGACGCTCCAAACATGGACTAATTAGTATAAATACACCATACAACTTCCTCATTTAATCATCCATCTCAGAAAGAAAATTGTTAGGTGTCATTTTTGTACCGATCTTCTATACTTTTTGTCCCCATTTTCTACCTTTTCCCCTTCGGACCAACAAAAATTTACATGTTAATTGTATTTTTCCTTATTATGAACAATATATTTTTCCATCATGTTATTTTTACTTTTTTGTTATATATAACGATGCAATGTCTCCTTTTATGGCTAACTAGGGTAAGCATTGGAGAAGTCTTTTGGATCCTTTCCTCTTTTTTAGGTGTTGCTCGCAAGAACGAAGTTATGGAATGAATAGCCACGCTGAACGATCTAAGAGTAGGATGAAAAATATTGTTGTTACACTCTGTGTGTCATTACAGAGCTTGTTGTTACACCACGATGTTATTACAGACCTTGTTGTTACACTACGTTGTTGTTACACCCCTGGTGCCATTACAAGGTTGTTGTTATCTAGTGTTGTTATTACATCCCAAATGTTACTTTATCGCAGGGTGTTGTTACATTGAGTTGTCAAAGCCGTGGGTACTATTCCACACAATAGCTATTGGAAGTTACGAATTGTCCATTTAGAAAGGGACAGATCCAAGTGGTTACGATTTTAACTGATGTATTTGAATAGAACTCGTATTTAGGAACTGGTTATAACAATTTCTATTTTATGATTAGCATGAGAATCATGAGATTCTGATGACTAATCTATTCCTAATTTTTGGGTACGTAATTTCTATAAGAGAAAATTAATCCCTGGGGTATGGGGGACAACATAGAGAGTATTGTTATTTTGATCCTGTAACTTTTAATTACTCTTATTATCAAAGACACTATGGTGATGTTGTTGTTTTTTCCAAGTTGAATTCTTAACTAATCTTGTGTTCATTCCTGCGCCCCTGCTAGGGAGGAGGGCCCTCCTCGTTAGCAGGGAATGTAGTGGTAGAGTAGTTGTATATTATTATTCCTTTCTTTTAGAATTTGTATGGTTTTATGGTATCATTGTATAATTTGTAGAATATATCTTCTTCAATTCCAGATTTATGATATGTTTTTACACATGTTTGGTTAGTAGTATGGTAGTTGACTAGTTGGTGTAGTTATCAATATAGTATGTGGCGCGCATTTGTTTTGGTAAATGTGACATGTGATTCCATTCGTGTAGAGTGTTTCTGATTTTTGCATGAATGTTAGTTTCTGTAATTGATTCAGTTTCATTCTTTATTGTTTTCTATTTTCACTCTTGGTTGTAGTGTATCGACACAGATAGTGTAGATGCCATTGAAATAACAGACCTAACATGGGTTGACAATTAAATGGTTGTAGCCTTGGTCAAAAAGGATTGATTAATACAACACTACATTTTAGCATCATTGCCAGGGATGGCAGCTGATGATACACTCAACCAAGTTGTTTATATGATGATAGAATGTTTCTAGTCCATAGTTGATGGTGGTAAGACGAGAGGTAAGAACATACTCATTTCTCTAATATACATAGGCGGTCTCACCACTGTGATCACTAGGGAACTTAGGGTGTGGCATTTTGGTATTTTCTTAAAACGTGTCTTCATCTCTTCAATTGTTAGGCAGTAATACGAGAGGTAAGAACCTGTGCATCGCTCTAACATATCTGGGCGGGCTCACCACTATTGAAACTGAGACACTTAAGGTGTGAATCAATACATATAGGGTCCATGTGTGCAATTGTAGGAATAATAGAAATACTAAAAGCACACCCCACCTTATTTAGTCACAAGAAAAATGGGTCGTAAAAAGGAATAGAAGAGTGTAGATTTGGGAAGGAAAAAATTTATCCATGAATTGATCTCAAGGGAAGAAAAAGAATAGTCAAGTTCTCAGACAGATGCAAGTAAAACAGGGCCACAAATTTTTTTTACTCCCATAACAAGAACAGAAGCCTCCAATTCCTCTGTCTCGGGACCATATCATTCTAAATCTAGTGAGAACACTCCCAAGACTAAGGATCCAATTCAGGAGAAGCATGGGGAATCTAGTAACCAGAACCTTAGGACAGATGGACAAGGGGAAATTGAGGGGGAGCACCAGAATCCTGAAATAGAACATTTATTGGTTTATCAAATATCGAAATTCGGGCAGCGTAGTGAAACAACTAGCCCTGAAGTAGCCTAAGCTACCAATTTCACCCACAAGACAACCACTAGAAAGGTTTGAAGAAGACCTATTAAAGCAAGGATCAGAAGGGTCAAGAATGGGGGACAAAAATAACAACAACACTAAAACATATGCTATTGTCACCACCTTTTAGTTCCCAGTTGGGGATATCAGAGGCGAGGCTCCCACAAAAAACATTCCTTTATCATCTCTACCATCTTTTGAAGGAACGACTGTAGAAGATCATGACACCTTCTTTTTTGAATTTTATATCTTGTACATGAGATATGACTATGTTTCAGATGCTCAGAAACTAAAATTATTTCTTGCTACTCTAAAAGGAGTAGCCCTGAGATGGTTCATGGGGTTAAGCTCTACTTCTATTCGAACATGGAGTGACATGAACGAGACAATTTTATCAAAGTATTAAGATTATTGTAGAACTGGGGACTTAAGAGAGGAAATATTTAGGATGAAACAAAAGGAGGATGAGAGCCTGGATGACTATGTGGAGTGATTTCATTACAATTTGCAGAGATCTAAACACAGTGATTTAGATCAAGAGATCTTGAAGACCATATTCATAAGGGGAATGAGGGAGAACTACCTTGATACCGTGAATCTATTAGGGAAGGGGGAAATATCTTAGGAACCATTCATTGAGATAAAAAAGTTATGTCTGAGAAGGGGGACATATCTAAGATGCCTCTGCCCGAATACAAAAATCTGCAAGTGGAGGAGTAACCAGAGGAGAGATCAAGAATTTATTTGAAAATTTCAAAACCAACCTCCTTAGTACTTTATCTACTCAGATAATGACAACATGGATCAAGAAGGCACAAGGGGAAGCTGATACAACTTTAGTTATGTTCTGTGTAAAATGCAAAGAGAAACATCCCTTGATGGATTGTGAAATGAGCAACATCAGTTTGTGCAATATTTATGAACTAGAACATCCTACAGGTCAATGTCCGGAGCTTCCCAGATTGAAAGTAGTGCTTAGAGAGTCGAGTGAAGAAGTTCAGTGCTCTTATTTCATTGGGCCTAGGAGACCATGGCAGCCATGACCCCCAGGTATGTCCCGGGATTTTTCTTCTTTTAATTCGTGGAATAATGCATATAACGCTCAACAATATCCATGGCAATACTCACTCCTTATCCAGCACAATTTCCTTCACCTTGGAACTAGTGGTCCCCCTCTCTGTGTATTCAATATCCTCCATCTCAACCATATTATTGGAATCAAAATTTGATGGGGAATACCCAAAGTCCAGTTCCCTCTAGATTACCAATGCAGCAGCAGCTACAATTTCCCCCTTTCCAAACTCATGTTCCTGCACCTCCTGTGCAACCCCAATTACCTGTGCAACCTAACCCTAACCTGAATAATAAAGCAACCCAGAGCATAGAGGCTCTAACTACCTTCTAGACTTACCTTATCACTCCCGTCGGACTTAACAAAATTCAACTAGAGCTGGGTAAGGTGATTAAACCAAACCGCTTCCCTATCATCACCGAGGAGGAATGCGAGTCTTCCAGAGAAGATACAGTAAATATTGAGGCGGTTGTTACACCTGTAACAATCGCTACAGAGTAGATTGTTACACCTATAATAACCAAACCGAGAAGAACTATTACTCCTGTAACAACCAACTAGAGTAAGGCTATTACACCTGTAGCAACCAATTCGGTTGTTATGACTCAAGATCCTCCATATCCTCAGAGATTAATTGAGACTAGAATGACCTCACAATCTGAATCCAATTTTCTTAGGGAGTTGCAAAACCTGCACGTACGGATTCCTCTGTTACAATTTCTTAAAGAAGTATCTATTTATGCCAAAACAATGTGAGACCTGTGCATTAAGAAAGCTGGAAGGAAGCCTAAGGACCTTGCTACTATATACGTGATGGGGAAACTGTACAAATTATTGACTACTTGGTCTCTTTTAACCAAGTATAATGATCCAAGGAACCCTACAGTTATTGTTTATATTGATGGCCAGCCCATAACTAATACACTGATTGATCATGGGGCAACCATTAATGTAATGACAAAGGACCTCTTTACCACCCTAGGACTACATGGGCTTAGACATACTCCTACTATACTTGAACTAGCAGATAGATCTTGTGTTCAACCCATGGGGGTATTGGAAGACATAGTAATCACAATAGATTGTTGGAGGTATCCTAATGACTTTCATTTCTTGAAAACCAAATCCAACTTGGGGGGACATCCTTTGATTTTAGGGAGACCCTAGTTGGCCACTAGGTGTAGATCTGGATCTATGATGATTTCAGATGGGCAGGCTACAAAGAACCTTAACCTTTACCCCCCAACAAAACGAAATATGGATTTTAACAATCCCTGGTGGGATGAATTTGAACCCGAATCAGATGTTTTCCTACCGCTCCTCTCTTGTAAAAGCCCAGTATTTCAAGGATGAGACCAAGGATGATATCATTAATGGCTTTATTAGTAACTCACTATCTGTCACTTCTATTAAAAATTCAAGGGAGGAAGAGGAAGTAGATGATATAAAATTTGAAAAAATGAGAACCACTCCGCATACTGACATTAGTCCAATTGAAATAGAACCAAGGAATTATTTGAATATTAATCCCAACCTAACAGCTGAGAAAAATAAATTGTTGTTACAGCTGTTATAGAAATACAAAAAGGCATTTGCATGGGACTACACAAATATGAAATGGATTCATCCCAGCATGTGCACTCACCACATTTATTTGAAAGATGGTTGTAAACCAATAAGACAACCACGATGCCACATGAACCTACACTAAAGGAGGTAGTGGAAGAAGAATTACAGAAACTCCTAAATGCTAACTTCATTTATCCAATACTTGACAATCAATGGATGTCTCTACTTCTCATTGTCCCTAAGAAGAATGGCAAGTGGAGATTCTATGTGGATTACAAAGAACTCAATAAAGCCATTCAAAAGGACCATTTTCCTTTACCATTTATAGATCAAGTCCTTGACACCCTCTTTGGGAAAAAGTGTTTTTCATTTTTATATGGGTTTAGTGGTTACAACTAGATACAGATTGCCCCAAAGGATTAGGATAAAACAACCTTTACCTACCCTTGGGGAACTTTCGCATACAAAGTACTCCCTTTTGGACTCTACAATGCACCAACAACTTTTCAGAGGACAATACTGGGAAATTTTTCTAATTTGTTGAATGACTGCCTTGATATCTTCATGGACGACTTTTCACCTTATGGTGGTTATTTTGAAACAAAATTAATTAATTTGGAAAAATTGTTGGAACATTGTGTACAAACTAATGTTTCTTTGAGCACCGAAAAATTTCACATGATGATGAATGAAGGGATCTTGCTGGAACACTTCATTTCTACTGACGGGATCAAGGTATACCCTGCTAAAATAAAAGTAATTCTAAAAATTCCAACTCCCAATATGCAAAAAGACATACATAGTTTCTTGGGGCATGTAGGGTATTAGAGAAGGTTTATAGAGAATTTTTCAAAAATTTCATTGCCTCTATTCTCCTTACCTATGAAAGATGTCAAATTTATGTGGATAGGAAAGTGTGAGAAGGCCTTTTCGAAGCTGAAATGTTGTGTATCAATAGCTCTTATTTTACATGGACCTAATTGGGAAATGCCGTTTGACATAGCTACATATGCCACTGACCTTCTTGTAGGTGTTGTTTTGGGCCAACTGGAGGATAGGAAACCATATGATATTTATTACATAAGCAAGAATTTGACTCCGGTTGAGCTCAACTACACAGTGACCGAGAAAGAATTCCTAGCAGTAGTGCATGCCATCAACAAGTTTTGACATTATATTGCTGGGTATCAAGTATTTGTACACACTGACCACTCTTCCATTCATTTTTTAATTAATAATCCAATTACCAATAGTAGAATTACACGCTGGTTATTTCTGTTACACGAATTTGATATCATAATCTTAGATAAACCTAGAAAAGATAATGTAGTAGCCAATTTTCTTTTTAGGTCAACTATTTATGACAATTCCATTCCTATTGAGGATTGTTTTCCTGATGAGTATCTCTTTGCTATTTCTACTCACTCACCATGGTATGCATACATAGCCAATTATCTTGCTACACAAAAGTTTCCACAACCCTTATCCTCCAAGGAAAAGAGAAAAATCATATAGTAGACTACTACTTATTCCTGGATAGAGGGAAATATCTATCACACTAGACCAAATTTTCAGATCAGACATTGTGTTAGGGAAGATGAGATCTTTGACATCCTGAAGGCTTGTCACAAGGAACCTTATGGAGGGAACTTCGCAGACAAGTGGACAAGATACAACGTCCTCTCGAGAAGATGTTATTGGACAACAATATTTCAGGATGCTAAGAAGTTCGTGAAAGGGTGGGATAGCTACCAGAGGATGGGCAAACCCCTGCAATCAGATGAGATGTCATTAGAACCTTAAATAGTCTTAGAACCATTGAGAAATGGGCCTTGAATGTTTTGGAACAATTAATCCTTCATCTAGATAGAAGTCCTACATATTGGTCTACACCAACTATGTCACAAAATGGATTGAGGCAAAAGCACTAACTAGAGCCACGAAGTAGGCTCTTTCATACTTTCTACTTGAAGACATCTTTATCCATTTTGGGATACCCAGGGAGGCAGTGACAAATGGAGGGCCCCAATTTACATCTCACTTGATCCAAAAGTTGGTTAAAAAATATAAAATCCATCATAGAATCACGTCATCTTATCGCCCACAAGAAAATGGCCAAGTGGAAAGCACCAACAAAGTCATCTAGGGGATTCTTACTAAGACTGTGGCTAGTCAATGAAGGAATTGGGCTAATAAACTTCCAGAAGTGTTATGGGCATATAGAACTACACAGAGGAATACTACGGGATTCTCACCATATGAACTTGTGTATGGTAAAAATCCCTTATTCCCTATATATTTCGAAATCAAGACATTAAGAACAACATTGCAGGTAAATTTGGATCTGGCTACAACACAAAAGCAAAGGTTGAACCAGCTCAATGAATTTCCATAGAAACGATTGGCTGCTATCCAGCAAACATAGATTATCCAACAGCAGAGAGCTAAGTGGCATGACAGGTTTATCAAAAAGAATAAATTTCAAAAAGGAGATTGGGCTCTCTTATATGATTCAAGATTCAAGGACTTCAAGGTAATCTCTGCACCAAATGGCTAGGTCCCTATCAGGTAGATGCAGTCTTTGACAATGGGATAGTGAATTTGGTTACCATTGAAAGTGCGAGGACACCATTTCTTGCTAATGGGAACCATCTTCAGTTATATCATAAACTTGCTTCAAGGGATTCATTTGTTAACATTGTCATGAATTCAGGCCTTCAGATTGTAGCGGCAAGGGAAAACCCCCCAGTGCTACCAAAATACTAATTTTTCAATAAGTGTAATAGTTGAAAACCAACCTCTATTGGCGGCTATTACACTTGTTAAACTATATATATATATATATATATATAATAGAATATATATATATATATATAATAATAATATATAATAATATATATATATATATATATATATAATATATAATAATATATTATATATAATAATTATATAATATATATTAAATAATATATAATATATATATATATATAAATATATATATATATAATTAATATATATATAATATAAGTCATAATGAAATAATCGGCTATGAAACCTTTTTTGGGGACAGCCAGACCAACTTTGTTGGCAGTTGAAAACCACTATGTTGGTGTACACACTTTCCATTGAAACAACATTTGTCATTTCAGGCATATCTTACAATAATGTTGTTACATGTATTTTTTTAGTTATTTGTTTTTATCTTTTGTGGAAACTAATAATACATTTCAAAAAAGAAATATGCCATTTGTCTTGGTTGTTACATTTGTAACAGCCGAGAGCTTCTAAGAAATGATGCAAGTGAATTATCTATCGCGATATACAACATGCATCACAATGATTCATGAGCAATTTCCATGACCACCAAAATTAATATCGAGCACCTCATCAACCATGTCTTCTCTCCACGTCACACCAAGTACATCATGAAACAGTAATATCATTGTCCTCTTTTATTTAGAAATTATGTCAATTTAATGTGATATCCTTTTATGGTCGAGGACGACCGTCATATTTAAGATGGCAAGAGGACGAATTACATCATGACATGACCTATGCATGACCTATGAGCGTTAAAGACGAATTAAAGTATGATGATCTCATAATCGTTATCATTTATAAACAACCTTTGTAAATTTTTATTATCGATCCTACTAAAAAGGGAATTGTACCTCAGTCCAAACCTTCCATAAATTAGCATTAATGAGGAAGTGATATTGCGTAATACAAACCCTGATTTGAAATCCATTCCTTTAACCTCACTGCGTCACCCTACCATTGCCCACTACTAAAGCATCGTATCCTCATTCAGAACTCTCAGACAGAAGAGGAGGAGAACAATTTGCATAGCCGAAACTATTAGAATTGTGCCGATTACTTTGGAATTTCTCAAAGAGAAGAAGAGAGGAAAACAACATGTTAGAACAACATAGAAATGGGTGGGGTGGAAATTCTACATGAACCAAAATAAACCAAGGCATTGGAAAACTATCCTGAAGCATGCCAAATTTTCAAGGATGCAGGTTAGTTTGGGTTTTTCCAAAGGCTGGAGGGATCAGACGGGGCAATTGTTATGGAATTCGCTGAGAATTTGAGGAGAATCAAATGGAGGTTAGGGGATTGCAGATGGAATTTACAGAGGATGTATTTTCTCATGTGACGGCATTGCCAACAGAGGGCGAGAGGTGGTTTAGCAGAAAAATCAATGACCCCCCTTTGAAGGAGGATTTTCTCCAAGGGGAAGAATGGCTGGAAAATAAAGGAAGAGGAATTAACAAGTTGTCACTTCCATAGCCATGGGAAAATGTTTCCCTTTACCTCATTAAGCATATCACCTATGAGAGAAGGGAAAAAATTGTATTTAATTATCACTTCTCGTTGTTAAATCACCTTTGACATCAACAAATGATAAACCTCTCGTATTTTCTGTTGGCGAATATTAGGCATATGGCCACGATTGTGAAGACAATTGCACACCATGAGAACTGCATCACAAACGAAGGTCTCATCAAGCTAATTGTGTGAGACGCCCTAAATCACCAAGGCAAGAGATGGAGTGAATTCATGAGGAAAAAGGCCAGGACTAGCCAAAGGAAGAGAGTTGGGACTTCTAAGGAAGCTCCAGCGGAAACCAAGGAGCAACCCCAACCATCAAAACTAAGGGCTAGAAAGAGACCAGTTGACAAGCTGATAGGTGATAAGCGGCCAAGAAAAGAGTAAGAGTTAGTGGGAACCCAAAGTCCCCATTCCCATCTAAGAAGAACAAGGAGGTGACAAGGTAGGAAGAAGAAGATTAGGCTCGACCGGAGGGACCCCCCTCACTAGGTAAGAACAAGACCCAATCCTTGTTGCTTAAAATTGAAAGTTTAGAAAGGGAAATGAAAAGTTAAGACAACAGTTAGTAGAGGACAAGGTAGAAGCAAGGGTCTTGGGGTTAGATATCTTGGCTAAGGTTGAAAATAGGGTTAGGAAAGAAAATTTTATAGGTTCTATGTGCACGGCCTGTGTTAAAGAACTAGCAGCGGCAGGGTATAGAGTCAGGGCGGTGAGCACCTTTTCGAGGGAAACAAAAACTAAGTCCTGGGAAGTTGACACACAAGAACCTGTGGAAGATGCTGCTGATACACAAGAACCATTAGCTAAAACGAAGAATCCCACAAAGAGTAACTTGGAAGCTCATACACAGGAACCTTTGGATGGCACTACTGTTACACAAGAACCAACAGTGGAAGAAGAAGCTAACCAAAGGGAAAAAGAAGAAGCTGATACACAAGAACCTTTGGATGACACTGATGTTACACAAGAACCAGTAGTGGAAGTAGAAGCTAACCAAAGGGAAAAAGAATAAGTTGATACATAAGAACCTATGGATGACACTATTGTTACAGAAGAACCAACAGTGGAAGTAGAAGCTAACCAAGGAGAAAAATAAGTTGTTACACAAGACCCCATTGATGACATTGTTGTTACACAAAAACCAGCAGCCGAAATGGAGCAAATCCACCCTCAGGAGGCTATTACACCTTCAATTGTAAGCGCATGTGAGATAACACAGGGTCCTAATGAAGGATGGTGTTCAAAAAGAATTTTGCTTATACCAGAATTACAAAAATGGAAACAACAGGCACTCTCTCTGCAAGAGGGAGTGATCTCACTCAAGGCACATCAGGAAATGATGAATTCACTTCGGGAGAATTGGTTAAAGAAAGAGTAGGAAAAATAATGGGAAGAGAAAAGGAGTAAAGAAGATATGAAGAAGAAAGAGGAACAACTGCAGCTATAACAGTGGCAGGTTCTAGACCTAACAAATGATAGGAAAAAGCTTTATGAGCTTGCCTTGAACCTATTAGGCTACAGGAGGCCTTCCCCATCATATCTAGTTTTCCTATGGGAACGATATTATTTGTTTCAATTAAAAGAAGTTTTTGAAAACAGGCCATATATGGGTACTTCTACTCGCACTTTTCTAGAATTTTTTCATTCTTGTGACTTTGATGAACAAAGCTTACTTTGTGAGCTATTTTTACTTAATATGATTTATGAATGTGTTAGTACAAAGACATTGGAAACTATTTTCTCTTCTATGGGGGATTTGTAATTGTGAGCCTTCATTTCTTTTATGAGGAATCAAATCAAATGGCACTTGGCCATGAAGTCGGTTGAAACTAATGAGGAAAAACTAACATTATGGATTAGGGAACAACCAAGAATGGTCACTTAATTGAGACGTGAGTTCAAATTGTTCTTAAGTACCCCCGAAGTTAGGGAACAATCAGCCACTTATAGAAAGAGGATTGTCGGGTTTTTCCTTAATATTTATGCACAAATGAAAAGTCGATCACTAACAAGGTGAGTCAAGCGCACAAAAGCCAGTAGTGCTAGATTACAAGAAGGGGGTTCTTTCAAGTTCCAGAATTTTGTGATTGTTGTTATACAAGTACCAGAATATGCCCAGGTGATGAAACCAATGTGAGCCTTTTGGATTGGGCTTAGGTTCAGATATCCTCTAATTTGGTTACCAGTGGAGGAGTACCAATCACACTACCACTTGTGTGATTATGAAGAAGAGTCTTGCCTACCACAACTGATGGCTACTCAGGGATACAGGTCTGCTAATGAAGAAACTACTGGTGCTTATAATTTTACGGAATTGCATCGAAGATATAGCAGTGGCAACCAAGGTTTTGCATGAGGACATGTAATTGCTTCAGTTCGGGGGAGATGTTGGGTGTAGTTTTGTGCCTATCTTCTATACTTTTTGTCCCTGTTTTTTTACCTTTTTCCCTCCAGACCAACATAAATTTACGTGTTAACCACATTTTTCCTTATTATGAACAACATGTTTTGCCATCATGTTATTTTTCCATTTTTGCTAGATGTAACGATGAAATATTCGTTTTTATGTCTAACTGGGGTAAGCGTCGGAGAAGTCTTTTGGATCCTTTCCTCTTTTTCAGGTGTTGCTCACAAGAACGATGTTATGGAATGAATAGTCATGTTGATCAATCTAAGAGCAGGATGAAAGAGATTATTGTTACACTCTATGTGTTGTTACAAACCTTACTGTTACACCACGTTGTTGTTATAGACCTTGTTGTTACACCGCATTCCTGTTACAGATTATTGTTGTTACACCCCAGGTATCGTTACAAGGTTGTTGTTATCGAGTGTTGATGTTACCTTCCAAACCGTTACTTTACTGCAGGGTGCTATTACACCATAGTTGCCAAAGCCGTGGGTACTATTCCATGCAACAATTATTGGAAGTTACAAAGTTTCTATTTATAAAGTGGCATATCCAAGCAGTTATGATTTTAACCGATGTATTTGAATAGAACTCATATTTAGGAACTGGTTATAACAATTTAGAACTATTTTATCTCACGATTCTCATGACTAATCTGTTCCTAATTTTTGCATATCCTTCAGGCACGGGGAATGACATAGAGAGTATTGTTATTTTGATCTTGTAAATTTTAATTATTCTTAATATCAAAGACATTTTGGTGATGTTGTTGTTGTTTCCAAGTTGAATTCTTAACTAATCTCGTGTTCATTCCTGCACCCCTCCTAGGGAGGAAGGGCCCTCCTCTTTAGAAGGGAATACAGTGGTAGAGTAGTTTTATATTATTGTTCCTTTATTTTAGTATTTGTATGGTTTTCTGATGTCGTTGTATAATTTTTAGAATATATATACTTCACTTCCAGATTTATATATGTTGTTACACAGATTTGGTTAAAAGTATGGTAGTTGACTAGTTGGTGTAGTTATCAATACAGTATGTGGCACACCTTTGTTATGGTAAATGTGAAGTGTGATTCCATTCCTATAGAGTGTTTTTTATTTCGCATGAATGTTAGTTTCTGCAATTGATTCAATGACATTCTTTATTGTTTGATATTTTCACTCTTGGTTGTAGTGTATTGGCATAGGTAATATAGACTCCATTGAAATAATAGACCTACCATGGGTTGAAAATTAAATGGTTGCAGTCTTGGTCAATTAGGAATGATTAATACAACACTACACAAGTCAAGAAGGATTTCAAACCTGAGGTAAAATTACAAGTTCATAGTTCATGAACTTAGGGGAAAAGACAAGGGATAATTTGTGATTGATATTTTTCTTTTGGTTCAAAATTTATAGGTGGATATTTGTTTAGTTTTGGAAGATTTTTCTTTCGCTACATTTGTTACCCTCTTTGTGAAGAAATTTATGACCCCTAGGAATAAATTTCTCAATTTTCTTGAATAAAATTTCTTGGCTTTTGGAATAGAGCTCACAGAACATAACTTCAACTTTTGGAGCATACATTTCATAATAGTATTTTCAACCTTTTTGGTTCATATCTCGGCCTTGAGGTACACCTCAACCCTGAGGTAATACCTCCTGCAATCGTTAGCCCTGAGGTACATCTCCCATAATCCTCGGCCTCTAGGAATGCCTTTTGCAATCCTCAACCCCTTGTAACTCTTGGCCTCTTAGACTGTGACAAGATTTAAGTATGGATTGTGGGTTTCTGGTAGATCAGACCTCAGTTTTCAGATCCTTTTTTAGAGATAAATTGGGTCATTTTATGAGTACATTTCGAGTTTAATTGAAGCAAGGGATGAAGACAAGAGAAGATTTCGAATGCATAGTCCTTGACTAGCTCACTTGGTCTGATTGTTATGGGAACATTTTGCTACATATGTCTGATGCACAAGGTAAATGAGCTCAAGTAAATACATGAATGATCATTAGCATTTGTAAACTTTTGGTTTGTGGACTATATTTGTAAACATTGTGGGTTAATTTTCTTTGTGTAAAAATGTAGAATCTAGTGAGTCCTGACTTGCATTCATTCCTAGAAAAACATGTAAGAGGGAGGCTCTCAGATGAAGGTAAATTAACCTATGAGTGTAGGTCAGTGTCAAGTTCTAACTTGAGTGGTTAGGAGCATGGCTTGATGTCCCCTCTACTTGGTTCAATTCTTACAAAGAGATATGTTGACCCATCGTAATAAGGTTGAAAGATAACCACCCATTATATAAAACATCTCAACCCTTGCTAAAATATATCTTAAATTCCTGTTAAAAATATATGATTGGAACAAAACTGACATTAATGGTTAAAGGAGTAGCCATAAAATTTAAATTTTGATGCAAAAATTTCAATCTCTGCAATTAAAATGTCTCATTCATTAGCTAGCAAGAGTAGCTATATGAGTAACCACATTGTCTCTTGTGATTATTTGTGTGTGCGTGTTTTTTTTTCTTTTGAATTTGTAAACCCAAAATAGAGATGAGAAGTTTTCTCTTCAAAGTTTTTTTTTTTAATACTAATTTGTCATAGGGGTGAGAAATTGTATGACTAATTGAGAATTTATATATTGATTCAAAGGGAGGAGCAAAAGTCATTCCTTTTGTGAAATTATAATTTCATTTCCATTTTGTAATTAGATTTAGATTTAGATGCCACTTACTCCACACACAAATTGTGTTGATTTTGTTTGAGTGGCCGTACTCTTAGGACTTGACACAGTCTATTGTTATTGATTCACGAATATAGAAGGACAATCCAGGCGTGGATTGAAAGTCAAAATTGGTCATGCTAAGGGAGGGATTCCATTACTAGTGCGCCCTCCCTTCCACATTGGCAATCGAAGAGGACTCCACGCAATCAACTGTACGACACTTGTCCTTTGTACGTTGCCACTTGTCATGGTTGTTGGGAGTTATAAAGTTTTGCATTAAATGAGGGTCTAGGGTTTCTTCCAGCCCGTTGTCTTCGATGTGTTTCCCACCCTGTGTTATCTTGTCCGGGCCTAGTGTGTGGGCATTTCACTCCGTCGATGGTGTCTTTTCTCCCCTCCATTTCCTATTCACTTGGTCTGCCATTATAGCATTGCTCAACCGACAATGTTGTTTACAGAGGTTGGCTTTGGGTTTATAGTTACGTGTGTGTCTGTTCACCTGATCCACCATTGTAGCACTACTCAGACAACATTGTTGTTTGCAAAGGTCGGTTTTGGGTTTATGGTTGTGCTTGTGTCTGTTCGGTCTACTTCATGGGGCGTTAAAATGTGGATCTGTTTTTGTTCGTTCTTCTTCGTGGGGGGTTAACCAACGGCTCTGTGCTTGTTTGTTCGATGCTTTTCTTTGTTTGTGAAGGAGCCAGTGGGAGATTCGAGCAAGTTCAGTGGTCGACATGCAGATCGGTGGTCGAATAGTAAATTTATTGGGTTTCTTTTGGAAATGTGGCTGTAATTTTTGTGGGTTTTATCGCAAATGCTAATTTTTCTATGTTTTTGTTGTAGGTAATTTGTATGGTTGACATTGAAAAGGTCTAGTGACGTTTTGGGCAATATTTGGACATGGTTGTGGTTTCTATAGTTCTCATGTAGGATTCTAAATCCTACTAGCCACTCTGTGTTTTTTAACACTTAAATTTGTTGTTCGGAATTTCGCTTTGTTGCGGTTTTGTGTTTTTCAACACTTGAATTTGTTGTTTGTCTTTGATTAGTTGTTTGATTTAGTTGTTTATTATTTGTCTTTCTCTACAGTGGTTATTATGACTTGGATTTTATTGCAGGGTTTATGGTAGGGTTGTGCAACCCAATAATATTGCTTTGTGTTCCTTGTGTCTTGCCCTGCAGTGGTTATTGTGACTTGGGTTTGGGTTTGGGTTTGGGCCTTGTTGTGCATTCATATATGAGTTTTCCCTCTACAGTCATTGAATCAAAATTGGGGCTTATCTATGTTTGTACATTGCATTTTGAATGGATTTTGATTTTGGATTTAAGGGGTTATTGTAATTTGATTGTCCTATGTACTGCATTCTTCCATATTTCTCTTTCCACTGCTTAGTAATTTGCTTTTTCTGTAAACTAATTTGAAAATAAAGAGTCCATGTTTTTTTATTTAAATATTATTTATTTTATTTTATTTTTTCAAATTCGGGGCTTGCGAGTTATGGAATTATAAATGTCTAGTTTATATTGATTAAGTTAAATCTCATAGTGTATATATTATATTCTCTCTGGTTCCAATGAGATTTTCCTTTTTTGCAATGGGGAAGAAATTCAAAATTTATTAAAATTGATAATGGGAATTGGCAATAGGGCTCGAATTTATGACATCAATATTAATTTTCATATTTTATAGTTTGTTGTCTTTGACGTAAGTTTTGTTTTGATAGCACTCAGAGTGGATGACAATGCATTCTAAATGGGTTTTAATTTGAGATTTAAGGGGTTATTGTAGTTTGATTGTCCTCTGCCCTACATTCTTCCATCTTTGTCTTTCCATTACTCACTAATCTACTTTTTCTGTAAACTAATTTGAAAATCAAGAGTCCATGTTCTCTGATTTAAATATTATTTATTTATTTGGTTTTTTCAAATTTGGGGTCTGTGAGTTATGGAATTATAGATGTCTAGTTTAAATTTAACTAAGTTTAACCTCATAGTGTATATATTTATATTCTCTCAGCTTCCTCCAATTTTTTTCCTTTTTGCAATGGGGAAGAAATTCGAAATTTATTAAAATTGATAATGGATATTGGCAATAGGGCTCGAATTTATGACATCAATATGAATTTTCAGATTTTATAGTTTGTTGTCTTTGAAGTAAGGTTCGTTTTAATGGCACTAAGAGTAGATGAAAATGCATTCTAGATGGGTTTTGATTTAGGATTTAAGGGGTTATTAAATTTTAATTGTCCTCTATACTGCATTCTTCCATCTTTCTCTTTCCACTACTCAATAATGTGTTGTTACTATAAACTAATTCGAAAATGAAGAGTCCATGTTTTTTTATTTAAATATTATTTATTTTATTTGATGTTTTCAAATTTGGGGCCTGCGAGTTATGGAATTATAGATGTCTATTTTAAATTTGATTAAGTTAAACCTCATAGTGTATATATTTATATTCTCTCTAGTTCCTCCAAGTTTTTTATTTTTTCAATGGGGAAGAAATTCAAAAGTTATTAAAATTGATAATGGGTATTGGCAATAGGGCACGAGTTTATGACATCAATATGAATTTTCATATTTTATACTTTGGTGTCTTGGAAGTAAGGTTCATTTTGATGGCACTCAGAGTGGATGATAATGCATTCTAAATGTGTTTTTATTTGGGATTTAAGGGGTTATTGTAGTTTGATTCAAAGCTAATTTGTGCATTGGTTTTCCAGTCTAGAATGCGTCAAGACTGACACTTTCTTGGGCTTGATTTGGGATGAGAAATGTTCATTTAATTATTCTCTTGGCTTGTTGATGCATTATTTGGCTCATTTTAGTAGAATTTAGTTTGGTTTTCATCCTTAGTTTGACATTAGGAGCAATGAGAATACTACCCAAGTCAACTATTGATATCTTCTTCAATAGTATCATGGCTTGATTGCCTATATTAAATTTTCAAGTGTAAATTACCATAACAAAAAACATATTTTTGCAAGTATAGATCCAAGATGTGATGTTCTAGATTGACATGTATTTTTTTTCCTCAAAATGAGCTATTTCTAATTGTTGCTAATATCTCTATAACACCTTTTTAATATTAATGTGAAAACTATTTTTCTTTCTAGTTTGCAATCAGTCTTGGTGCTGCTTTAAAACTTTTGACTATTGTTTATGTGTTGTTAGTTGAGTTATGTAGTGTTTGTGAATGTAGTGGTAATAATCCATTTTATTTGTATTGCATCTTCTTCTTTTTATTCATTTCTTCTTGTCTAGAGCAGGACTTATGTTGTTATAGTTTGTTGCATTTGAAGTAAGGTCCATTTTGATGGTACTCAGAGTGGATGACAATGCATTATGAATGGGTTTTGATTTTGGATTTAAGGGGTTATTGTAGTTTGATTTAGAGCTAATTTGTACATTGGTTTTCCAGTCTAGAATGTGTTAAGACTGACACTTTCTTGGGCTTGATTTGGGATGGAAAATGTTCATTTAATTATTCTCTTGGCTTGTTGATGCATTATTTGGTTTAGTTTAGTAGACTTTAATTTGGTGTTCATCCTTAGTTTGAAATTAGAAGAAATGAGAATATTTCCCAAGTCAACTATTGATATCTTCTTCAACAGTATGATGGCTAGATTGCATATCTTAAATTTTCAAGTGTAAATTATTGTAAGAAAAAAAATATTTCTACAAATACAAATCCCATATGTGATGTTATGGATTAATGTATTTTTTTCCTCAAAATGAGCTATTTCTAATTGTCGCTAATATATTTGTAACACCTTTCTAAATATTAATGTGAAAAATATTTTGCTTTCTAGTTTGTAATCGGTCTTTGTTCTTCTTTAAAACTTTCAAATGTCATTTCTGTGTTTTTAGTTGAGTTATGTAGTGTTTGTGAATGAAAAGGTAATAATCCATTTCCTTTATATTGTGTCTACATTTTTTTTCTCATTTATTCTTGTCTAGAGCAGGATTTATGTTGTTATAATTTGTTGTCTTTGAAGTAAGGTTTGTTTTGATGGCACTCAAAGTGGATGATAATGCACTCTGAATGGGTTTTGATTTGGGATTTAAGGGGTTATTTCAGTTTGATTTAGAGCTAATTTGTGCATTGGTTTTCCAGTGTAGAATGTGTCAAGACTGACACTCTATTTGTCTTCTGTGATAACTTATAGTAAATGAGGTTTCATATGAGGTGTGAGGTTAGGTACGTTTATTGTTCACGTTTTTATGGAATTTTCATATTAAAACAAGTTCACTTCAATATTTCATTATTCACTTGTTTTTCATTTAATTAACAACTCAGTTATAAATGTGTTGTTAATCAATTGGTGTGTAGAGGCATAACAGAAGCTATTATTTGCATTCTCATGTCACTGTGTCAGAATTCTCCATTATAATAGACTATAGATGTTCCTTCTAAGATCGATTTTGGTTACAACGTCACATATAGTATCAAATAAATCAACCTCGATTGTAAGCCAAAATATTCATGTGACACGAAAAAGAGATAGTCCATCCAAAATCCACCAAAAACATATGACACCCTATTCTTTATGGCCTTGAGAATATTCAAGGCCAAAACTCCCTGACTCCTTCTTAAGCCAAGTAGGTTGGCCTACTTAAAAAGGGTTGATTAGGATGTGGTTGATTGCTGCCATATAATTGAGTCCAATTTGCCCCTTCCAACCATTGAGGAATTGAGTACCCATACCTCACATTTGTGCTACTAACCCCGGCATTAAGTGGATGTGTGTGATGAGCATATATAGAATTGACTCCTCCTCTGGTAGGAATAAGGCAAGTGGGTAAACCGCAATTTTGATAGTAAGGCACTTGAATGTTTATGAGGTCTTGGAATAATAGTGTATTCAGCTGTGCTTGCATCATTATCAACCATATTGGTCATCCCTTGTCCCTTTTCAAGAATTTGTTTATCCTTTCTCGCTTCCTTTTTCTTGTCTTTCAATTTGTTTTTGTTGGTTCTTCTCTTACCTTACTTTCTCTCTTGCAAGCTTTTCATCTGCTCGATGTTGTGTTGAAACAATCCTTGTTGCCTTCTTCTCCTTGGCTAGTTCCTTCTTTTTCTGTTTTAATTCCTGAATTTCAAATTTATTTTTTTCAGAATTAATTAATAGGTTTATATAGTCTTTGAATGTGAGAAATTTGAACTTTGACCCAAACGTAGACTACCCAGTTTTGATTTATTTTTTTCATTGACACTCTTTCTACTGGTAGATTTAGGAACTGACCAAGTAACTTCTCCACCCCTCCCACTTGCATGTCAATTCTTGGAACTTTACTTTAAGTGTCCGAGACAATTGATTGAATTATATTTTTATCTTCATCTAATGCCTCATTATGTGCTTTATCTTCTTCCATTGATTTATTGTCCACACAAAATGAACAAATTCATTGTTCAATTCTGCTAGTTGTGAAGGCATGTTCATGCTTTATTCATTGGTTCTTGATACACCATGTTCATTCAAATTAATCATGGCTTCTGCCAGCCTTGATGGTGGGGTTACTTGGCTTGGCAATTGTTGGTCACTTTAATTTCTTATTAATTATACAGTCGAGTGCCACATAAATTGTCAACCCAGGGAAGTCTGATTATTTCAAAGGCAACTAGGTACTATATGCACTCAATCTTAAAAGCACTAAAAGTTGTAGTACAAACAAATCACACATCGTTTAAAGCTCCACTATGTGTTAAAGAATTATACTCTATTGCAAATATCTAACAAGAGATGAATAATTGAACAGAAGGAATAAATCTGCAAAGGAAAACAATGACTATGCTGTAACAGAGGATCAGGACCCTATCCCCAAAGCGGGAAATTTTAGCACCTACCTCTATTTATCTAGCTCGCAAATTCACGCTGTAAACCTAATCACCGGTGAGACACTCATGAATTAACATCAATCAATTAACAAAGAAACAGAGTCTCAACAAAGGTAAAACAACATCCAGAAACAGTACTTGTTAACAAGGTATGAACATAAATGACACTTAACACACTGCAGAAAGATAATGGGTGAACCTTGTGATGAAGGTGGGCCCTGTCCTTCTCACAAGATTCGCCAGGAAACAAGAACTAAAATGAGATGTTCATAAAAAAAAATTATTCATTCATCAATATACCATATTACAGAAAAGATTCAGTCTCATTCCTTCAGCTAAAACCTCTTGTTACAGTTTATTCCTCTCCCCTTCTAATGTAGATGTCTCCTCTTTATAAAGAGGAGACATCTATTACAAAAGATTTACATTATAGATTCTATTTCAACCCATTATACAAAAATATGGAAATCAGTTTCCCATCAACAGAATGATGTAATAGTAATTTAGATTATGAACGTTACATCCAATGTAACAACTTCCTCGGTGATCGATCGGGTTCCTCTGTTGCTGTCAAATTTAGTACGCAAATCTCAACTGTTTCAACTTCGAGATTTGCGTGTTGTTCGTGCTATTTCAACAACTGCAAAAGATAGTCCCACCAACTTCAGGCAGTTTCAGCAATGCGGGCTGCACATCATTCTTTAATTGTTCAACAACTAATTAACTTCAAAGATTAATTATGAAGACAACATGATTATATGTTAAATAATTAAACATATAGTGATGAGAAGAGTCACTGCATACCTTTGGAATAATTGAGTCAAAACACTAACAAGGACTTTCAAATATGGGTTGAAAGGGGTGATATTATAACAAAATGTATAGTCAGAAAGAGACAATATGAGGTCCTAACATCTCCCCCAACTGAAAGGGTTGCATGTCCCCATGCAACTTCTTCTCTAAGTTTGAGTCGGAATACTAGGATGTACAGTGAAAATTTCTTATGCAGTAAGTATAGAAATTGTTGTCAACCATGTCTCTGTAACCTTGGACATTCTGAACTCTTTGCCATGCTGCAAGCTCCTCCTTTTTAGACAAACTGAACTGAGCCTTGTATTTTTGTCCTAGCAGCCATAGAAGAGGTAAGTGAAAGTGATAGCCCAACCATTTCTCAACACACCGTTGAATACATTTAGCATAGTTAGGTATTCGTGAGATTGCTACCTAAAGATTGAGAGGTTTAAAGCGATGGTAATCCCTTCTCTCCTTAGGGAAATGTTCCCAAAATAGATTGTTTGCTTGTATGGCCAAAGTTTTCTTAGTCTTGACATAATGTTGGCAGTCCTCCAAGACTGCTGCCTGTAGTTTTTTGATATGGTCGGTCATTCCTGGCTCTCGTAGAACTCGTTGATGTTCAACAATAAAAACAACGACATTCTGTGGCTCAGCTCGGATCTAGAGAAGGCAGTTCTCTTCATTTTGTGTTGCTGACATGAAAGCATTTTGCCAAGTAAGCTGATTAGCCAAGAAAGAAATGAAGGCTCTAATCTGAATATCACCAACGAGAGGAATCAAATTAAGCTTCCTATCTTCAGGCATGGCCTCATTATGAAGATAGAGTTCACATAACAAATTATGTTCACCATTTGACACTTCTGCAAAAGTCTCAATAAACTGTTGAGGTGTAGACACCTTCTGGGGTCGTCCATCTCTGATCGCTTTCACTTGGAGGAACGCTGAGCGTTCTCTTAGAAACACAGAATAATTAAAAGATGGTTTTCTAGTGGCGAGTAATCTTTGAACCAGGTCAAAGATAAGAGACAGTCTAGTTTTTAGCTTTTTGTTTTCCTTGTGTTGTGCACGAGATTGTTCCAGGACTTCCCAATTTCTATATACATGATTCATCCATAATGATTTATGTTCCTATAATGCCTTTTCTTGTGACAGATCATACTCTCTCTTCCATGTATCCCTCAGTTCTTGAAAACTAGAGGTCTGAGTGAAAACAGTCCTTACACATTGAGGTTCAGTCTGGGTACATACAGTCTTTAAAGACTTTGGTGTTGGTTTTTCATCTGTAACAACTGGGGTAGGCCGGGGTACTTGTGGTTTTATTTCTTCCTCAGAGGTCTTTGAAGGCCCTGCTGGTTCTTGTGTAACAGTAGGGTGTTCCTTTTTAACTATGACAGGAGCAGATACAAGAGTGGATCCAGGCAATGGGACTTCGATTATCTTATAACCAGCTCGAGAATAGAGATCACCACATTCACTGCACATGTATTCATTATGTCGATCCTTTTTTGCACTCTTCTCAACTAGAGATTCTACCTGAGCTAAAATATACAGATTGAGTTTTTTTTCATAAGCTTCCCTTGCCATCATTAACTCATGCTTATAAGCCTCAATCTTAGATTTCAAAAACTCGTTTTCTTCCTGAAGGGAGGCTAGAGTAACCGGGCCTTCTGTAGCAGTTGCAGGATCCAGTGGATGGGAGGATCATTGTTCAGTGGCAGCTTCATCGTTTGCATCCTCAGTAGGTGGTTCTTGTGTATCAACTTCTGAGTCGGTAGCAGGTATGTGTTGGTCTGTTTCCTGTTCATGATCGTTAACAAGTGGTTCTTATGTAGCACCTGTTGGACTGGTAGCCGGTTCTTGTGTAACAACTACCTCTAGGTCATCTATCTTTTGTTCCTCGACGGGTGGTTCTTGTGTAACACCTGTTAGGTCAGTGGTTGGTTCTTGTGTAACAACCACATCTAGGTTGTCTATCTTTTGTTACTCAACAGGTGGTTCTTGTGTAACACTTGTTAGGTCAGTGGCTGGTTCTTGTGGAGCAGCCACATGATGTACATCGTCTTGGGTGTCTACTTTTGATGAATCAATGGCTTGTTCTTGTGGAGCAGCTGCGTCTTCTGAAAGAAATGATGTCACAAAATCTTGAACACTTTGCATTTCGGTACCCGAGGGTGAGGAAGGTAAGGATTCAGGGCCTGGCAGGGTATGGGATTTTAGGATGATAGGTGGGGAATTTGGGGTGATGGTCTCAGTTGCTGCAGATGTCCACGTTCGTCTTCGAGGTAAGGAGGCAAGAAAAACAATGGTTATTCTCTTACAAACTTTTTCCTTAGGGTAGGGGGATTATCAGTAATAGCAGCTTCCTTAATTGGAGCCCTCGTTCTTCTCTTTAGTGGGGGTGCAGCCTTTTCTTGTCTTTTCCTTTTGAGCTTAGTAATGGGGGTATTATCATCCAAATTATCACTGGGGATATGGACGGTGGGAGTGGATGATTCGGCTACATTAAGGGGTGGGGTCTGTTGAGGATTTTCAGTGTCCAATTGGGGTGTTTCGGCTGCTAGTTGCTGAGTTTCAGCAGCTTCCTGGAGATTTTCTGCTACCGGTTGAGGGATTTCAGCAACTTGTTGGGGAACGTTGTCAAGGGGAGGGGGATTCTGCAGGGCAAAGCCCCTCTGGATTAGGAGTTGAACCCAACGATGGTGCGTGAAGGAGAGGAGTGGGTGCCTTGCATTCACAGAATAGTGTGACATATTCTTTAGACAGCCAAGCAGATAGTATGGCATATTTAATAATCGACCATGTCTTAAATGATTCAACAACACAAAGTCATGCTGGTACACTACCTGGTAATGTCCTTCACAGGTGAAGTAGTGCTTGACAAACTCTGCAACCTTCAGCCATGGCGGTGGTAGTGAACGGAGTGCAATACCCCTGCCTTTAGGTTCAACTCGCTCCCCTGGTAGAAGAAAATCTTGTTGTGCGTTCAGAATGAGGTGTTTCCGACTGAACCAATGAATGCCATCGGTTGGTAACCCTAAAACCTGTGCTATGTCCTCCTCTATTACTAAAATTCACACTCCTTGAATAGTAGAGTATCTTTCCTTCAAATTGCGTGCGAATTCCAGAACTTGCTGAGAATCAAAATCCGGGAGCCTTCAAAAATAGTCCACCCATCCTGATTGTAGAAACATTTGATATGCTTCCTGGTAAAGTTCCAATAGAGTCGTTGAGCCAGGTTCATGTCGAACAAAATTTCCTCCCATAGTTACTAGTTCAGTAAAACGCAGAGTACAGAGCCGAGTTACCGCAGCCAAAACAGAGTAAGATGTTGCAAATGATGTTATGACACAATAAGACATAGACGGGGTGACGAGACATGGCCGTGAAAAAAAACGATGGTGATTGGCATATCATGGAATGATTGCAATATTTTGGTATTCCCCCCCAACTGCAGCTAAAATGATAAGTTTGAATGTACGACGATATTGAAAATCATATCGGGATCTTCTCATCAACTACAATTTAATATTTACACATAAATACGCATACCTTCACGTTTTACCTTTGATTGTTGTGCGAAAAATATAATCTCGTTGTTAATAGATCACCGATGGTCATGAAAAAGGGTTTATAAAGTATGAGGGTATTTATACGAAAGGTTTTCTATATTCACGAGAGGTAATAGTGAAGGAACACAATTATCAGGATGAATGGCTGATTCCCTCAATCAAAAGTGATATGTATCAGTCGTTTTTTAGAGAAAGTATTGCCTCAATCTCGGGAAAAATGAGAAAATTGATGCTTCTTAGGGAAAGATGGAAAAGATTAGTGTTTCATCAATGGAGAAAATGGGGAAAAATTGGTGTTTCAACAACGGGAATAATGGTGTTTCAGGAACGGGAAAATTGGTGTTTCAGCAACGAAGAAAATGGGAAGATGTTGTTGAAGGGTAGTGAGAGGGAATGGATTATGATTTGAAGTGAAATGGCAATGTTTCCCAAGCCGAAGCCTAATCCTTCTTGCATTGAAATTGTTCTTCTCAGCCAGCCTCTGAATCTAAGATCTGCAAAATAGTTAATTGTATCATGGCAACCCTTGACAGGGATTATTAGTTAAGAAATATAATCTAATAAAAATATATAAATAGAAAAACTAAGTGCAATGAGGGGTAGCAGACTCCCCCAGAATGACATAATGTGTATCTGTCATGCAAGTGGCCTTGAAATCCTCTTTAGAAATAGGTTGTTGATACAAACGGAGTCGATACCCATTAACTAACAATGGTGTTCTCGAATCATCAATTGTTAGGAGCCTGACTGTTCCATTTGGAAAAACAGTATCTACTTCATAAGGTCCTAGCCACCTTTTTCTTAATTTTCCTTGAAAATTTTCAAAACGGGAGTCATACAATAGAGCCCATTTACCTTTTTGGAACTGCTTATGCTTAATGGTTTTATCATGCCACCTGGTTCTTTGTTGTTGTATCATAGTTTTTTTATGGATGGCATCCAACCTCTTTTCATCCAATTCCTGAAGCTGCTGCAACCTAGCTATCTGTGCATCAATCAAGTCAAGGTTAACAGCTAAAGCAGTTCTTAAGGTTTTAATTTCAAATTCCATAGGAAAAACATCACTTTTACCATAAACTAATTCATAAGGTGAAAAACCTATAGTGTTCCTCCAAGTAGTTCTATAAGCCCATAATGCTTCAGGCAACCTTTGAAACTAGTCCCTTCTATTCTCCTTTACCATTTTTGTTAAAATGGCTTCTATGACTCTATATATACTTTCCACCTACCCATTGGCTTAGGGGTGATAAGGTGTAGTCATTTTATGATTAATATGATATTTCTGAAGTGTATCTTTAAAGCCATGAGAGTTGAAAGAAGGTCCTCCATGTGTGACTAGTTCTCTAGGCAATCCAAACCTAACAAAGATTTTTTCAAATAGAAAGGTTAAAACAGATTCTTCATTAGCTCTAATGAGTGCCTTAGTTTCCACCCATTTAGTCATATAATTTGTGCAAACCAGTATATAAACTCTTTGATTGGATGGAGGGTTGATGGGTCCTATGAAATCTAGAGCCCATCTTTCAAAGGGTTAAAATATTACCTGGGGATTCAGTGGCATTTCATCTCTGTGATTAGGCTGGCCCATTCTCTGACAGCTATCACAAGCCCTGACATACTTCTTTGCATCCTTGAAAAGTGAGGGCCAATAATAACCAATTCTAAGAACCTTATGTGTTGTTCTTTTATCAGCAAAATGCCCTCCACAAGGGCCATCATGACAAGCCTTCAATTTTTCATAAATCTCATCTTCTCTAATGCATCTCTGAATTTCCTGATCAAGTCTTGTGTGAAAAAGACACCCACTTATCCAACTGTACAGAGCACTTTGTTGAATGATCTTTCTTTTCTCTCTGTGTGACAGGTGTGATGGTAGCTTCCCTGCAACTAAATAATTAGCAATGTCTACATACCAAGGTGAGTGAGCAGATACTACAAATAAATATTCATCAGGAAAGGAATCATCTACTGGAGTATTCTCATCAGCTTTTATCGGAGAAAGGAAATCAGCAACTACATTTTCTTTACCTGGTCGATCTACAATTGTAATATCAAATTCTTGTAGTAATAATAACCATCTGGTAACTCGAGCATTTGTGACCGATTTATTCATTAAATACTTAATGGTCGAGTGATCAATATGAACAAAAGTAGGGTAACTAGTAATATAATGTCGAAACTTGTTAATAACATAAATGACTGCTAAAAATTTCTTTTCGGTAATTGTCTAATTAAGTTCAGCAGGGGTCATATTTTTACTAATGAAATAGATAGCATAAGGAAGATTGTTTTCTTCTTAACCCAAGACAACTCCAATTGCAGTATTTGAAGCATCAGAAGATATATGAAAGGGCAGTGACCAATCAGGTCCTCTTAAAATAGGAGTTGTAGACAACTGATGCTTAAGTTAATTAAATGCTTTTTGGCAATCATCAATCCACTTGAATTCAACATTTTTCATAAGTAACACAAACAAAGGAGAAGTTATTTTAGAAAAATCCTGGATAAATCTTCTATAATATCCAGCATGTCCTAAAAAGCTTCTTACATCAGCTTGTGTTTTGGGGATAGGAAGAGTCTGAATTACCTACACTTTAGCTGGATCAACTTGAATTCCTAGGAATGAGATGAAGTGTCCCAATACAATTCCTTGATTCATCATCATATGACATTTTTCAGTACTTAAGGCAAGATGGGCTTCTATACATCATTTAAGTACTTTCTCAAGGTTTTGTAATGCATCTTCAAAAGTCACACCATAAGGAGTAAAGTCATCCATAAATATCTCCAAAGAGTCAGTAAGCATATCACAGAAAATTCCTATCACTGCTCTTTGAAATGTTGCTGGAGCATTACATAGCCCAAATGGAAGAACTCTATAGGAAAAAGTTCCCCATGGACTAGTAAAAGTGGTATTGTCTTGGTCTTGGGGTGAAATTTTGATGTGGTTATATCCACTAAAACCATCTAAAAAGGAAAAGAATCTCTTTCCTGACAAACTGTCTAGCACCTAATCAATAAATGGTAAGGGGAAATGATCTTTTTGAGTGGCTTTATTTAGAGCTCTATAATCCACACACACTCTCCATTTCCATTTTTTTTTAGGTACTATCACTAATGGAGAAATCCATTCACTGTTAGATATAGGGTATATAAACCCTCCATTAAGAAATTTTTGAAGTTCTTCTTTAACAATTTCCCTTAAATTGGGATTCATTCATCGCTGGGGTTGACATACTAAGTGAGACCCCTCTTTGATATAAATATGATGAGTACATAATTCAGGAGAGGTTCCCTTCATATCTGTGTAGTCCCATGCGAATGCTTCCTTATTTTCATGAAGTAACTTCATTAACTGTTGTGTTTCAGCATTTGATAAGTTAGGTTTTATATTCAAAGTTTTACCAGGCTCGATTTCTACTGTTATGCTCTTGGAGGAGATATCAGTTGATGTTTGAGATAAATTTTCAGATCTAAGGTTTTGCTGTGATTCAAGTTCCAAAATTGTAGTCAATTGATCATGTGTTTCATTGTTAACCGAAGAAGGTTCAGAAATAAAATTACTAATTAGTTTATCCTCGATTGTATCTTTAAAATTTAAGGCTTGTCCAATAGTCAAAAAAGGTTGGGTATCATCATCCTTATAGTCTAACCATACAGAGTTATCATTGTTAATCATAGGTGTAGCATGAGGGTAAAGAGTGAGCTGCTTAGTTTCACATCCATTAGAAATTGTCATTGAACTTGATCTATAGCTGATGAAGGTGTTTAGTCAATTTAACGTCTTAAATTGCTCTACATAAATTATCAATCCGGGTATCGTAAACTGATGAAGTGTGGTGCACTATATGTGCTTAGTTAACCTCTTTCTTACTTCGTTGTTTTATAAAGTTATAATGTTCAACTCTTCTTAACCTTCTGCTTTCAACATATAGTACCATGTTAAGCACGATTAAGAATAAGTCCAAAAATTAATCAAGCTCTAAGGTGACAAGTAAGAAAAACCACTTTAAAGACCAGTTATAATGTTCAACTCTTCCTAACTCCCTGCTTCAACATATAGTACTATGTTAAACACGATTAAGAAGTAGTTAGAAATAAGTCTAGAAAGTAATCAAACTTTAAACTTGCAAGGAAAGAGCTCGAAAGAAATAACTT
>APFE031059403.1:377921-438828 GCA_000404065.3 Pinus taeda
GCCTTGCATTCACAGAATAGTGTGACATATTCTTTAGACAGCCAAGCAGATAGTATGGCATATTTAATAATCGACCATGTCTTAAATGATTCAACAACACAAAGTCATGCTGGTACACTACCTGGTAATGTCCTTCACAGGTGAAGTAGTGCTTGACAAACTCTGCAACCTTCAGCCATGGCGGTGGTAGTGAACGGAGTGCAATACCCCTGCCTTTAGGTTCAACTCGCTCCCCTGGTAGAAGAAAATCTTGTTGTGCGTTCAGAATGAGGTGTTTCCGACTGAACCAATGAATGCCATCGGTTGGTAACCCTAAAACCTGTGCTATGTCCTCCTCTATTACTAAAATTCACACTCCTTGAATAGTAGAGTATCTTTCCTTCAAATTGCGTGCGAATTCCAGAACTTGCTGAGAATCAAAATCCGGGAGCCTTCAAAAATAGTCCACCCATCCTGATTGTAGAAACATTTGATATGCTTCCTGGTAAAGTTCCAATAGAGTCGTTGAGCCAGGTTCATGTCGAACAAAATTTCCTCCCATAGTTACTAGTTCAGTAAAACGCAGAGTACAGAGCCGAGTTACCGCAGCCAAAACAGAGTAAGATGTTGCAAATGATGTTATGACACAATAAGACATAGACGGGGTGACGAGACATGGCCGTGAAAAAAAACGATGGTGATTGGCATATCATGGAATGATTGCAATATTTTGGTATTCCCCCCCAACTGCAGCTAAAATGATAAGTTTGAATGTACGACGATATTGAAAATCATATCGGGATCTTCTCATCAACTACAATTTAATATTTACACATAAATACGCATACCTTCACGTTTTACCTTTGATTGTTGTGCGAAAAATATAATCTCGTTGTTAATAGATCACCGATGGTCATGAAAAAGGGTTTATAAAGTATGAGGGTATTTATACGAAAGGTTTTCTATATTCACGAGAGGTAATAGTGAAGGAACACAATTATCAGGATGAATGGCTGATTCCCTCAATCAAAAGTGATATGTATCAGTCGTTTTTTAGAGAAAGTATTGCCTCAATCTCGGGAAAAATGAGAAAATTGATGCTTCTTAGGGAAAGATGGAAAAGATTAGTGTTTCATCAATGGAGAAAATGGGGAAAAATTGGTGTTTCAACAACGGGAATAATGGTGTTTCAGGAACGGGAAAATTGGTGTTTCAGCAACGAAGAAAATGGGAAGATGTTGTTGAAGGGTAGTGAGAGGGAATGGATTATGATTTGAAGTGAAATGGCAATGTTTCCCAAGCCGAAGCCTAATCCTTCTTGCATTGAAATTGTTCTTCTCAGCCAGCCTCTGAATCTAAGATCTGCAAAATAGTTAATTGTATCATGGCAACCCTTGACAGGGATTATTAGTTAAGAAATATAATCTAATAAAAATATATAAATAGAAAAACTAAGTGCAATGAGGGGTAGCAGACTCCCCCAGAATGACATAATGTGTATCTGTCATGCAAGTGGCCTTGAAATCCTCTTTAGAAATAGGTTGTTGATACAAACGGAGTCGATACCCATTAACTAACAATGGTGTTCTCGAATCATCAATTGTTAGGAGCCTGACTGTTCCATTTGGAAAAACAGTATCTACTTCATAAGGTCCTAGCCACCTTTTTCTTAATTTTCCTTGAAAATTTTCAAAACGGGAGTCATACAATAGAGCCCATTTACCTTTTTGGAACTGCTTATGCTTAATGGTTTTATCATGCCACCTGGTTCTTTGTTGTTGTATCATAGTTTTTTTATGGATGGCATCCAACCTCTTTTCATCCAATTCCTGAAGCTGCTGCAACCTAGCTATCTGTGCATCAATCAAGTCAAGGTTAACAACTAAAGCAGTTCTTAAGGTTTTAATTTCAAATTCCATAGGAAAAACATCACTTTTACCATAAACTAATTCATAAGGTGAAAAACCTATAGTGTTCCTCCAAGTAGTTCTATAAGCCCATAATGCTTCAGGCAACCTTTGAAACTAGTCCCTTCTATTCTCCTTTACCATTTTTGTTAAAATGGCTTCTATGACTCTATATATACTTTCCACCTACCCATTGGCTTAGGGGTGATAAGGTGTAGTCATTTTATGATTAATATGATATTTCTGAAGTGTATCTTTAAAGCCATGAGAGTTGAAAGAAGGTCCTCCATGTGTGACTAGTTCTCTAGGCAATCCAAACCTAACAAAGATTTTTTCAAATAGAAAGGTTAAAACAGATTCTTCATTAGCTCTAATGAGTGCCTTAGTTTCCACCCATTTAGTCATATAATTTGTGCAAACCAGTATATAAACTCTTTGATTGGATGGAGGGTTGATGGGTCCTATGAAATCTAGAGCCCATCTTTCAAAGGGTTAAAATATTACCTGGGGATTCAGTGGCATTTCATCTCTGTGATTAGGCTGGCCCATTCTCTGACAGCTATCACAAGCCCTGACATACTTCTTTGCATCCTTGAAAAGTGAGGGCCAATAATAACCAATTCTAAGAACCTTATGTGTTGTTCTTTTATCAGCAAAATGCCCTCCACAAGGGCCATCATGACAAGCCTTCAATTTTTCATAAATCTCATCTTCTCTAATGCATCTCTGAATTTCCTGATCAAGTCTTGTGTGAAAAAGACACCCACTTATCCAACTGTACAGAGCACTTTGTTGAATGATCTTTCTTTTCTCTCTGTGTGACAGGTGTGATGGTAGCTTCCCTGCAACTAAATAATTAGCAATGTCTACATACCAAGGTGAGTGAGCAGATACTACAAATAAATATTCATCAGGAAAGGAATCATCTACTGGAGTATTCTCATCAGCTTTTATCGGAGAAAGGAAATCAGCAACTACATTTTCTTTACCTGGTCGATCTACAATTGTAATATCAAATTCTTGTAGTAATAATAACCATCTGGTAACTCGAGCATTTGTGACCGATTTATTCATTAAATACTTAATGGTCGAGTGATCAATATGAACAAAAGTAGGGTAACTAGTAATATAATGTCGAAACTTGTTAATAACATAAATGACTGCTAAAAATTTCTTTTCGGTAATTGTCTAATTAAGTTCAGCAGGGGTCATATTTTTACTAATGAAATAGATAGCATAAGGAAGATTGTTTTCTTCTTAACCCAAGACAACTCCAATTGCAGTATTTGAAGCATCAGAAGATATATGAAAGGGCAGTGACCAATCAGGTCCTCTTAAAATAGGAGTTGTAGACAACTGATGCTTAAGTTAATTAAATGCTTTTTGGCAATCATCAATCCACTTGAATTCAACATTTTTCATAAGTAACACAAACAAAGGAGAAGTTATTTTAGAAAAATCCTGGATAAATCTTCTATAATATCCAGCATGTCCTAAAAAGCTTCTTACATCAGCTTGTGTTTTGGGGATAGGAAGAGTCTGAATTACCTACACTTTAGCTGGATCAACTTGAATTCCTAGGAATGAGATGAAGTGTCCCAATACAATTCCTTGATTCATCATTATATGACATTTTTCAGTACTTAAGGCAAGATGGGCTTCTATACATCATTTAAGTACTTTCTCAAGGTTTTGTAATGCATCTTCAAAAGTCACACCATAAGGAGTAAAGTCATCCATAAATATCTCCAAAGAGTCAGTAAGCATATCACAGAAAATTCCTATCACTGCTCTTTGAAATGTTGCTGGAGCATTACATAGCCCAAATGGAAGAACTCTATAGGAAAAAGTTCCCCATGGACTAGTAAAAGTGGTATTGTCTTGGTCTTGGGGTGAAATTTTGATGTGGTTATATCCACTAAAACCATCTAAAAAGGAAAAGAATCTCTTTCCTGACAAACTGTCTAGCACCTAATCAATAAATGGTAAGGGGAAATGATCTTTTTGAGTGGCTTTATTTAGAGCTCTATAATCCACACACACTCTCCATTTCCATTTTTTTTTAGGTACTATCACTAATGGAGAAATCCATTCACTGTTAGATATAGGGTATATAAACCCTCCATTAAGAAATTTTTGAAGTTCTTCTTTAACAATTTCCCTTAAATTGGGATTCATTCATCGCTGGGGTTGACATACTAAGTGAGACCCCTCTTTGATATAAATATGATGAGTACATAATTCAGGAGAGGTTCCCTTCATATCTGTGTAGTCCCATGCGAATGCTTCCTTATTTTCATGAAGTAACTTCATTAACTGTTGTGTTTCAGCATTTGATAAGTTAGGTTTTATATTCAAAGTTTTACCAGGCTCGATTTCTACTGTTATGCTCTTGGAGGAGATATCAGTTGATGTTTGAGATAAATTTTCAGATCTAAGGTTTTGCTGTGATTCAAGTTCCAAAATTGTAGTCAATTGATCATGTGTTTCATTGTTAACCGAAGAAGGTTCAGAAATAAAATTACTAATTAGTTTATCCTCGATTGTATCTTTAAAATTTAAGGCTTGTCCAATAGTCAAAAAAGGTTGGGTATCATCATCCTTATAGTCTAACCATACAGAGTTATCATTGTTAATCATAGGTGTAGCATGAGGGTAAAGAGTGAGCTGCTTAGTTTCACATCCATTAGAAATTGTCATTGAACTTGATCTATAGCTGAAGAAGGCATCTGCTGTAGCCAGCCAAGGTCTCCCAAAAATCAATGGATGCCCCTCCAACGTTGTTTTAGTCTGTAATACAACAAAATCAGCTAGGTAGTTCCGGGATTTGACTAAAATTATCAAGTCTTTAAAAAGCCCTTCTGGTTTGATTTTGGAACGATTAGCTAGTTCTAAAATAGTTGGGGTCTCTCTAATTACATTCTTCAACTGTAATAATTGTGTAGTTTCAAGGGTCATAATGTTTATAGCAGCACCTAAATCTACCAGAACTCTGGAAACAAAAGTTTTTCCAACCTGTGTTGTAACTGCAGGATGACTAGGGTCACCATATTTCATATGAGGGGTTTTTCCTGTCATTAAAGCAGCTAGATCACCCATCACATTAACTGTAAGGGGATCTTTAGCTTTTCTTCCAGGTTTCTTAATGCAAATGTCTCTAATAGTTCGAGCATAAATTGGTACATCTCTAAGTGCTTGCAAGAGTGGAATTTTAACATACAGATTCTGCAATTCCCCTACAAGGTTAAAAGTAGGTAGCTCAGGTGTCTTAGTGAGAGCCAAACATTCAAGGAATTGCGGCTCTGCTGTTTCAGCAGTTTTATTAGAGGGTGACTCAACTGTTTCAGCATTCTTATTGGATGACTTATCTTTTTCTGTCTTCTCTTTATCAGATTCAGAAGAAGTAATATCATCAATAATAGGTTCGACTACTCTCCCAGACTGCAAATGAATGTCATTACATTGCATAGGGAAAATAGGCTAGTTCTGAATATCAATGACCTGCATAGCTTTATTATTATTAGGGTTGGGGTTCGGTTGTACAGGCAGCTGGGGTCTCATTGTCTGGTTATTTGGTGGAGCGTTTGATGGCAGAGAGAGAGATTGCTGATGCTGAGGGAATTGGTTTGGAAATGGGATTTGGTGAGCTGTCCAGCTTGGGTTCCACTGATTAAAATAAGATTGTTGTAGAGACCAGCGATTCCACATTGCAGGATCCATAAAGGGAGGGTTTGGTTGCTGCATGGGTGGGAAGTTCATTTGGTTGAAGGGTGGGTATTGCATTTGATTTAAGGGCGGGTAATTTGCTTGAAAAGAAGGATAATTATTCCAATGATTAAATGGCATATTAGAATTCATACCTTGTCCTCATGGTTGCCATTGCCTCCTCTGTGTCAGCAAGTAAATTGCTTCAACTTCTTCTTCAGTTGGTTGCAGTGCTGCTTTTATTCCTGGTAAAGAAGGGAATTGTTGAGTCTCATGGTCCTTCTCGCAAATAGTGCAAATTGGTACCTTATCCAGTGGGCATTCCCTTAGTGGGTGCTTTTCTCTGCATTTAGAGCAGAAAATCGCCAAAGCAGCTTCTGCCTCTGCCTGCTTCTTTTTAACTTGCAAGGTATCAATTTGTGAAGCAAAAGAGCTTAACATTTTAGTTTTTAATTCTTCAAGTAAATTACCTATTTCAACCCTTGTTTCTCCTCCACTAGCTGAGTTTTGGACTCTTGATTATGTACTATCCCTACTTTTTGGTCTATTTACTTCTCCTCTTGAACATCTCTTACAGAGGTTGAAAATCTCATCATACGATTCCTTAGATATATCGCCTTTACCAAGCATATTCAACATGTCTAAAAAGTCATCCCGTACCCCTTTCAACAGTATTGACTTAAGAATATCCTTACTCATATTAGGGTGACCAGATCTCTGCAAATTGTATTGTAACCTCTCCATGAAATCCTCCAGATTTTTGTCCTCCTTTTGAACCATCTTAAATAATTCCTCCTTCCTCTCTCTTGTCCGGCAATAGTCTTGGTATTTGGCCAGAAACTTCTCCTTCATCTGCTCCCATGTTGTGATCACATGTCCTCCCAGGCTCATGAACCACCTCAGTGCATTTCCTTTTAATACTGTTGGAAATAACTTTAACTTTTGAGGATTAGTAACATAATCATAACTTCTACACAATATATCAAACTCAAATAGAAATTCATCAAGGTCTTCAGATGATAAACCATGGAAATTAGGTAGGGCTAAGAGTGGGATGTTCTTCATAGGAGTTTCCCCTCTGGGAAGATCGTCAATAGGGAATTCCAAGGTGGAAAGGGAATTCTCTCCTCTTCCTTCTCTTCGTCCCCCACCAAAGAGTCCTTCATTGTTTCCATCCATTGGTTGTTCCCCTGTTTCACTTGCCTGGACTTCAGTGCTTTCTGTTGGGCTCTCAAAGTTCTAAACTGGTTCCTCAACTTCAATATCTTCTATTGGTTCTTCATTGTCTTCCACTGACTCCTCAATTTTTTCTACTGTCTCTTCGGCCCTTTCAGGTCCCAATACTTCCTCCGTTTCGTAGTCTGTCTAGAGCAAGTGTTGAGTCTGTGCCCTTCGAGAGCTTATCCTCTGAGATGTTTCAGCTTTTAAGATAATGTCGTCAATGAAAGTTTTCCTTCCTCCTCTGCCTTTTCCCTTGCCGCCTATAGGTTTAGCTTTCTTACATCCTCTCATGTATCCTATACATCTAAAAGAAAATCATTAATGCTCTTAAAATCTATAGTCGCCTTCCCTGGCAATGGCGCCAAAAATGTTGGTCACTTTAATTGCTTATTAATTAAACAGTCGAGTGCCACATAAAATATCAACCTAGGGAAGTCTAATTATTTCAAAGGCAACTACGTACTATATGTACTCAATCTTAAAAGCACTAAAAGTTGTAGTACAAACAAATCACACCTCGTTTAAATCTCCACTCTGTGTTACAACAATTATAATCTATTGCAAATATCTAACAAGAGATGAATAATTGAACAGAAGGAATAAATCTGGAAAGGAAAACAATGGCTATGCTGTAACAGAGGATCAA
The DNA here is from genome assembly GCA_000404065.3 of Pinus taeda. NCBI lineage: Eukaryota > Viridiplantae > Streptophyta > Pinopsida > Pinales > Pinaceae > Pinus > Pinus taeda. The sequence continues at coordinate 385,380 of APFE031059403.1, forward strand.
GACCCTATCCCCAGAGTGGGAAATTTCAGCACCTGCCTCTGTTTATCTAGCTCGCCAATTCACTCTGTAAACCTAATCACTGGTGAGACACTCATTAAATAACATCAATCAATTAAGAAAGAAACAGAGTTTCAGCGAAGGCAAAACAACATCCAAAAATAGTACTTGTTAACAAGGTATGAACATAAATCACACTTAACACACTGCAGAAAGATAATGGGTGAATCTTGTGATGAAGGTGTGCCCTGTCCTTCTCACAAGATTCCCCAGGAAACAAGAACTAAAATGAGATGTTCAGAACAAAACTTTATTCATTCATCAATATACCATATTACAGAAAAGATTCAGTCTCATTCCTTCAGCTAAAACCTCTTGTTACATTCTGTTCCTCCCCCCTTCTAATGTATATGTCTCCTCTTTATAAAGAGGAGACATCTATTACAAAAGATTTACATTATAGATTCTAGTTCAGCCCATTATACAAAAATAGGGAAATTAGTTTCCCATCAATAGAATGATGTTACAGTAATTTAGATTATGAACGTTACATCCAATGTAACAGCTTCCTCGGTGATCGATCGGGTTCCTCTGTTGCTGTCAAATTTAGTACGCAAATCTCAATTGTTTCAACTTTGAGATTTGCGTGTTGTTCCTGCTGTTTCAGCAACTGCAAAAGATAGTCCCGCCAACTTCAGGCAGTTTCAGCAATGTGGGCGTCACATCATTCTTTAATTGTTCAACAACTAATTAACTTCAAAGATTAATTATGAAGACAACATGATTATATGTTAAATAATTAAACATATAGTGATGAGAAGAGTCACTACATACCTTTGGAATAATTGAGTCAAAACACTAACAAGGACTTTCAAATATGGGTTGAAAAGGGTGATATTATAACAAAATGTATAGTTAAAAAGAGACAATATGAGATCCTAATAGCAATGTCAATTGGTCATTGTTGTTTCCTACTACAATATCAATAATGTCATTTTCAAATATATCTTAATTGTCAACTGCATGTTCAACAATGTTATTAACAATATCAGCAGCAGGAGTTCCATGTGCTTTAGTTGTTAGAACGATCTCCATGTTACTATCAATTTGTTCATGATTATACTATGTTTCACATACATGTTCATCATCACCACCATATAAGTTTCCTTGAGGGAGGGAAATCATATTACCAGCTGCAACCACATCATCTTGTTCATCTACTTCTTCTTGCACTTCAACACCTCTTTGGACATGCCCTTCTTCCGGACCATCCACATGAAATGCCTAGATACAACCAATATGATGCATAAGAGCATCATAATTCAATGGTCAGATTCTTTTCCTCCCAAAGCCAGCCTTGATATTTGATGGTGTCAAATCCCTTTTAAATGATTTCCTTACAAGCTCTACTAGCTCGAACCTTTTCACCTCAACCCCTAGATTGTTTGTCATCCATGTAACACACTTTGACCTGAAATAGTTCTTAAAAGGGACAAACACACTAATATCAATGGTTGCAATCTGTGAGTGGTATGAGTAGGAAATGCTAACAGGTCGATGCCCAAATTATTTTCTTCCTCAATTGTTTGTACAACAACGTGGCTTCCATGGGCATCTAATATCAATAGGTGTTTTTTATTAGGTGAGACACCACCTAATACAGATGCAGGAAAGTGACAAAACTAATTTAAGAAAAATTCTTTAGTCATCCATCCATGGGGATGTGCAGCCATGCATGCACCTAGTTCATAGTTTTGTATATAGTTTTTAGTTGATTTTTACCTTTGAATAGATAAAATCCTTGGCTTGAAGCACCAATTGCATTGACACAACATAGAATAGTTATCAACTCCCTAATATTAGAAAAAACATTTGGCACATTTCAGCTCCCTCTCTGGAAAATTACTTGCATGCCACAATTCCCTCCTGCCTATAAATACATTTCATCACGGTTTCATATGTGGTCTACACCATAAGAATGTTTATCATATGCACTAGAAACAGTGCCATAGAAATTACATACAACTGTAGGGTGCAAATTTAATTCTTTGTCTCTGTCAAGGCCCTCATTTGTATGCAATACAAGTTCTAGATGCCTTTTTTTAAATCCAAACCACAATCTTTTTCCAGGAAACCCATCTTTGAATTGGTTTGGCCTCCCTTGACATATTTGAGCAATTCTGGATTTGATTTGTATCAACTCTAGCCCATGTCCCAATTGGACCATCTCTTTACACCACTCAACCACCTCAACATCCTCCCCTTCAGTCATAACTGTAAGAGGCCCTCTACGTTTTGTATGAGTGAGCCCATTTATCCAATAATGTAATGATGAGGAAGGAATACCATGTTTTTTTGCAAATGCCCAAACTAAATATCCATTAAACTCTATGTCATCAATTGTAGCTAATATTTCTTCTTTTTTACAACCTCTTATAGCACTGATATTTTTAGTTGAACCTACCCCTTTAACTGTGGTCGACAGTGGCTCTGTGGGTGATGTTGTGACAACATCAACTTTAGTCACACGGTCATCCACAACAACATTTCTTGGAGCATTATTGTCATTCATATTACCTGTCCTATCCTAATCTGATGAAGGTCATCACCGTTGGGTACCCCTGATCACTCTCCTGCCACTTCTCCTTGTATGAGCAACATAACTAACTCTTGCCATAGATAGAACATCCTACAGAATTATTGCATGCATTTAATTAAGAATAATTGAAAATTTTTCTTTCATAAAAGCCAAAAATATTTATGCTTTATTACAGGAAATTATCAACATGTATGTTAGTAGCATCTTAAGATATTTTCATACATATTCCTCTTTTACAGTATCCTGGAAAAATCAAATCTACAGAAGGTATTTGTTGTATGTCTTCATCATTGGTTGTTGTTTTGATAACTTGTTTTTACACTTAAAATACCATGACTGTATTTTTACTTGGAATAGACCTAGAATTGGTCATATGTCTTCAATTATAACAATATATGTTTTAGATCAAATGTTTTATGGATTATAGGAGGAATTTCAATTAAACAAAGTGATCTTTCAAGTTAAAATGTTGATATGGTTTAGTTATTTTTTATAAACTGTTATTTGACTTAAATTGTTTAGCCTCATGTTTATCAATATTGTTTAGTTTCATGACAATCAATAGAATTTCAATAGAAGCTCTATAGGGAATGGTTCTAAGTTTGTCAATATTTTTGTTATTCCTATAGATAACACTCTTCAGACATGAATGAAGCTCTAGGAGGAATTTCAACTAAAAAAAGTGACAGCTGGTTCCTTTTCTAGTTAAGATGTTGATATAGTAGTTACTGTTGTTTCAATTAATCTGTTTAGACTCATGTTTTCCATTATTATTATTCATAATCATCACAATCTCCAGGTATGGAGTAATTTGTAGGCTTGCCTTGCTAAAGGAATTTAGTAGCTCAATAGAAGCTCTAGACTTTCCTTAGTAATGGTTAGTGATTCTTCTCTTATGGGAATGGTTATGAGTTTGTCAAATTTATTGTGGGAATGGTTCTGAGTTTGTCAACTTTATTGTTAGAATGAATATGAGTTTGTCAATACTAGTATTCCTATAGATAAGGAGTTGATCTGGTCTAGTTATTGTTTTTTGTCATTAAATTTTTAGCCTCATGTTTGTCAATATTGTTATTGCTAATCATCACAACCTCCAGGCATGGAAGAAGTTGTAAGTGCCCTCCCTTCCACATGGGAAATCGATGTGGACTTCACATATTCAATCGTACAACGTTTGTCCTTTCTACGCTTCCACTTATCGCAATTGGTGGGATTTATAAAGTTTTGCATTAAGTGAGGGTCTAGGGTTTCTTTTGACCTATTTTCTTTGATGTCTTTTCCACCCTGTATTATCTTGTCCGAGCCTAGTGTGTGGGAATTTCACTATTGTGGGAATGGTTATGATTTTGTTAGCTTTATTGTTGGAATGGTTCTCATTTTATCAATACTGGTATTCCTATAGATAAGATGTTGATCTATTCTAGTTACTGTTGTTTTTCATTAAATTGATTACCCTCATGTGTCAATATTGTTATTGTTAATGATAACAACATCCAAGCATGGAGGAAGTTGTAGGCTTGCCTTGCTATAGGAATTTAGCAGCTAAATAAAAGCTCTAGACTTGCCTCATTAATGGTTACTGATTCTCCTATTGTTGAAATGGTTTTGAGTTTGTCAATACTCTTATTCCTATAGATAACACTCTTTAGGCATGAAGAAATCTCCAGGAGGGATTTCAACTAAAAAATGTGACACTTGGTTCCTTTTCTGGTTAAGACGTTGTTATAGATCCATTTGGGCACATCACTCCCAATATTCAGATCAGTACTATTAGGGCTCATCAAACCCTAATCCAATTGCTACATGCCCTAGACAAGTCATCACTTTGAATACCTCCTTCCCTGAAAGTTTCTTGGCCTGAAGCCCTCTAGAAATGCCTCCTTAAGCGACCAGTGCAACCTTGGTTAAGGGTAAATGCACTTCAGTGTAGGTTGGCCCATATAAGGGTACATTTTAGTGCACCTAGGCCCACTTAGACCTGTGTTGGATGAGATTGAGGGAAATCCTCATAGGGTTCTAGGAATATTCCTATATTCTAGACCATTCTAGAACATTCCAACCTCTTATCCTCTCCTATGAGATCGAATTTGGATAGGGAATGAATCAAATAACCTCTTATCCTCTCATCCCTTCCTCCATGGAAACTAACTCCCAAATTGGAAAGCCATTCAAAGCCCAATTTATGACAAAACCACCTCCATTTCCCTATAAATTGAGCACTCATCATAGTGATCCGGGGCTCGACTTTGAGAATTTGTAAGGAGATACTGTTGTTATGAGGTTTGAGATTGTAAGCAAGTATTGTTATGTTGCCAGAGTCTTGAGATTTTGATGTGATGTAGGATGCAATGCAAGTTGGAGGAGTGAAATTCGATTGGACTTCATGGTTGTGACTCTTCCTTCTACTTAATAAAGTTTTTTACACCTTTTCCCATATTCTTGTCTTTATGTATGATGATTATATGTGTAAATGCTTTCGATTCCATTTGCTTATAGTCGATATATCCCTTTCTTTGAATGGTTTTTATCCTCTGTTTATGATTGCAGGTACTTGTTAAGCGGATTAAGTTCGCGAAGGAGCGATGAGAGCCATACAAAGGAGACAAAGGGAAAGTGAAAGATAACAAGTAGGTCCCTTGTCTTATTTATCTTCTATAGAAAAAAGGATAAACAATTTAAATCTGTTATTCTAGGTGTAGCTACCCACCTAGGGAAATTGTATTTATTTGTAGATGAAAAATTCCACATCAAACCCTACTCCATTCGCTACATGCCCTAGACAAGTCATCACTTTAAATGCCCCCTTCCTTTAAAGTTTCTTGGCCTGAAGCCCTCCATAAATGCCTCCTTGAGGGACCACCGCAACCTTAGTCAGGGGTAAATGCGCTTAAGTGCAGGTAGGCCCATGTAAGGGTGCATTTTAGTGCACCTAGGCCCACTTTGATATGAGCTTTGAGATCAGTACTATTAGGGCTCATCAAACCCTAATCTAGTTGCTACATGCCCTAGACAAGTCATCACTTTGAATGCCTCCTTCCCTGAAAGTTCCCTGGCCTAAAGCCCTCTAGAAATGCCTCCTCGAGGGACCATCACAGCCTTGGTTAGGGGTAAATGCGCTTTAATGTAGGTGGGCCCATGTAAGGGTGCATTTCAATGCACCTAGGCCACTTTGACCAGTGCTGGACAAGATTGAGTGAAATCCTCATAGGGTTCTAGGAATATTCCTACATTCTAGACCATTTTAGAAGATTCCAACCACTTATCCTCTCCTATGAGCTCTAAATTGGATAGGGAATGAATCAAATAACCTCCTATCCTCTCATCCCTTCCTCCATGGAAACTAACTCCCAAATTGGAAAGCCATTGAATGCCCAATTTATGACAAAACCACCTCCATTTCCCTATAAATTGAGAACTCATCATAGTGATCAGTGGTTGGATTTTGAAAATTTGTAAGGAGATACTATTGGTATGAGGTTTGAGATTGTAAGAAATTATTGTTATGCTTCCAGAGTGTTGTGCTTTTGATGTGATGTTGGATGGAACTCAAGCTGGAGGAGTAACATTGGATCGGACTTCATGGTTGTAACTCTTCCTTCTACTTAATAAAGTTGTTTACATCTTTTCCCATTTTCTTGTCTTTATGTATGATCATTATATGTGTAAATGCTTTCGATGCCATTTTCTTATAGTCGATAGACCTCTTACTTTGATTGGATTTTGTCCTTTGTTTATGATTGTAAGTACTTGTCGAGCGAATTAAGTTCAAGAAGGAGCAATGGGAACCATACAAAGGAGACAAAGGGAAAGCGAAAGATAACAAGTAGGTCCATTGTCTTATTTATCTTCTATAGAAAAAGGTTAAACACTTTAATTATGTTGTCCTAGGTGTAGCTACCAACCTAGGGAAATTTTATTTATCCATAGATGCAAAATTCCACATAACAAATTGGTGACTCTGTTGGGGAACGATCATCATTCTGGGTAGTTTACCTTCATCCTAGTACACCCTAGTAGACTTTACATGATTCCATTGATCTTGTTTCAACCTTTTTGAAGTGTTTTTTTGTAAAAATTGTGCTTGAAAGCCTCTAGAATGGCTCTTTGGCACCAATGCAGGCTTGGTTAGGACACAAAGTGCTGCAGAGCACCCTTGGCTTTACGACAATGCTTTGAATCGCACTGTCTCCCATCCAGGGCTGCATTGATCCTCCTTAGGTAAAAAATAACACCTTTGACTTGATGTTTACCAAATTTCCTTCTGTTTTTTATTACTGAAAGATCAATGATTGTTATGTCTCTGAAATCAATTTGTGTTTCCTTTCCTAGCCCTACTTTGGCCTTGATTGTTTAGTGTTTCCTAAATGATTTCTTTATCACTATCAATTTATTGTCAAAGTTAGTTTATAGTTGATTAATATTTGCTTAAAACAATATGTCGTAAAAGTCTTCATTTCTTCCGAAAAGGAATTGTCGTAAAGTCTTTGTTCTTGCAAAAAGATTGATTGAGTGTATGTGCATTAGTTTCCTTTTGTTCATTTCAAACATTAAGGGAATTGAAAAGAAAAACTTGCATTGTGCATTGAAAAAAGTTTGAGTGTGCTCATAGGAATAGTTTAGGGAAATTGCATTAGATGTGCTCTTTGTTCTTTGATTAAAAGAACCTGATTCCTCTATCCCTACTAGCTAAGGTTTTCATTATTCAAATTGAATGAAAAGAATTCTTATCATATTAGTTGCATTCTAGGCATTTCAAATACATCACGTGGTGAACCTTGAAAGGAAAATTCTTAAGAAGATCAACTTAAAAGTTATCTCAATTAACCTAATGGAGCATTGTAACTTAACGCGTAGCATTTAGAGGTCTAGGCTAGAGACATGTTCCGCTATCGTTAAACATAGCAGTTATCACTAACTTGTCTGTGATACATTCCGAGTGTGATACCTCATTCCATGTACATAAGCATGTCGTAGCTCGTCCATGTACCCTCGGGTATATAGGGTGGCGTTATAGTACGTAAGTATAAAGGAATGCTCTCACTGCACGGTTTCTCATTAGACAATGCTAACACGGATTGGGCCTCCACGTACCTTCGGGTATATATGGGAGAACTAAATTAGGTTGCTATCCATCCTTAGGTAACCGAGTCGACCGCCTTGTACACTGTGATCAACTGAACACAGCATTTTGGGAGATTTCCTGCACGTATGTTACGTCCTTGGTTTACCGAGGGAGTTTATTGCAGTTCAGAGTTGCTTGGTAATCCTTTTTCCTAGATTATCCCTCTTTTTTTTTATGTTATTTTGATTAAAATAAAATTAGTTGACCGCGGATAACATCCTCCACACTCACTCCTTAGTTTATCTTAGGTTGAGACATATGGAAACAACTCCGGAGTCCACCAATCAAGGAATTCCTTTTTATGGGAATCCTAGTCCTTTTCCTCCTTTAAAAAATATTAGTGCTCCTTATATGGCTACATTTTCCCTTCCGGGACTTACCATTGGCTTGCCAGTTGATGAGCCTCATAAATGGGTATTTATATGGGCTCATTTTACCTCCTAACCTAGTCAAATCAACCATTCTCTTGGCTTATTGTATGATTTTCTGATTATATTTATGCTTATAGGGTGAGTTGAGTTAGTTATTATGCCATGTGCTCTAACATGTATTTAATGCAGATTATTGATGGATTTCAAGGTCAATGTCAAGGATTTAATGGTAAAACTGCAACAATAACTCAAAGTAGACAGAGGAGAGAACTTATAGGAGGGAATCCCCCACATTTATTACTCCTCACTTCGAATTCCCCTTCATTCAGCTCAAAGTCAAGCAGCCAAATCATGCACTAAGAAGGCAGCCTAGCAAGTGGAAGATGATTGATAGTTATCTCAAGTTTTGGAAGCCAAGCCTCCCTAATTTTAAGGAAGTTGTTGGTAGCTTCAGATGTATAAGTAGAGAGACCTAGGGCCTCACAAGGGTCATATTTTTTTCTTGTGTAAACTCTGCTCAAATTTCGAGCTTATTATTTTGTGACAGTTTCATGTAATCTTGCTATTTTTTGATAATCAAGATGGAATCCTTTTTTAGCTAACACTGAGTTACCTCAGAGGGCTAAAGCTCTTGGGTTACATCCTAATCCAAGTAGCCAAGCTTCTATTTACTTTTATTTGTATGCTTTACTTCAGTTTGTAGATTAATTTGTTGTTAGATGTATTTTTCTTATGGTTAAGAATAGGTAAGATTCAAAAGGCTAGCAATAGTGCCTTGGCCTCTATTCCTCCCTCTGGACCATGATTTAAGGCGAAGACTCTCTTGCTGCCCCAAAAACACAGATTTTCCTCATTCCTAGGATTTCTAGTGTTTGCAGCTCTTTAGTGGGTTGATAGTCCAATTTTTCTTTGCTTTAGATATTCCTTATCATGTTTACTTCCTTATTCTCAATAGTCCTCTTTCATGCTTTCCTTTCTTACAACATTTCCCATCATTTCCTTCTATACATCATAGTTTAGGCCATTTTAATGCAAAACTTTGTTTTTCCTAGGATGCACTCATTTCATTTGTCGCTTGATTTTCTTGATTGAATGTCAGTTGCTATGCAGTAGGTATCTTCCAAAAATGGGCCAACTTACTAGCAATCACATCCTCCATCTAATCCATGCTCCGTAGGTCTCCCAAACCTCACCTCAATTCTGCCCTAGTTTCCTTGATTTTTCATAGAACTTCTTCCTCTCTCCTTGAGTAAACCTAATCATCTTTCTCTCTCCTGATGACTCATGGTAGACCGTAGGTGCCCTAACACCTCATTCCAACCTTCATCCACCTTTTCCACCCACTCTCACACCCTCAAAACAATGAAAATTTCTCTCGGCCTCCTCATGTATGCCTCCTGTAGTTTCCCTGTTTTCCGCCTGTAGTTTTCCTATGTCCTCCTGTAGTTTTTCCTGTAGGCTTTCGTTTGAAGGCTGAGTGTGGGAAAATCCTCCAGAATGCCACCTAAGACCTCATGAGACCCATCCACACCATCCTACATCCTCCCAAGCTCCAAAACCTCCCTCCAACACCACCTGTTCGTTGCCACACTCACACACAATAAATTGTATGCATGTTAAATTTACATAAAAACACATAAAAATCCAAAAATTTGTTTTTCACTTATTTACTTCTAGAAATAGCATGGTTAGATTTTGTGTACTTCCTTGAGTAGGTAATGGAATTTATTTCATGGTTTTCATAGTGGTTTTGGCAAAAGTAGAATTAGCTTGTTAATTAAGCTTTACTAGGTTTTGCTTTACATTCCAGTCTTTCTCCTTTCTGCAACTAGAATAGCATCTGTAGATTAATATTTCTTTCCTTTCATCACACATAAAGCTTCTTCTAAAATCTATAGAAGTTGGCTTGAGCTCCTAGTGATCTCACGCCAGCTGATCAAGTGATAACCTGTAGTGAGAGCTAGTACTTGTGCATATAGCACCAACGCTTCCAAGTTTGTTACGAACTACTGGGTTGGTAAAAGTAAAGTTGGCAGCTTAGGAGTTGCAGCATTCTTGCTGCAATACTGGTGCTCACCACCAATATGGTTGTTTTTAACCTCCTTGGTTCAAAATGTCGTGATTTCTTCGCAATTGAGTACTCCTCCAACCAGACAAAATCAACCTCTAGTTGCTCCTAAAGTTCACTCTTTACCTTCTTCCTCAGTTTTTTCTTCCTCGCCTTCTTCCTCTTTGCCTGGTGAAAGTATTGACACTACTAACTAGGTGGCTAAGAAGAATAAGAAAGGGAAGAAGAAGAAGAAGAAGAAAATTCAGCGGGGGGGGCAACCAGGCAATCATTTCTTTGAATGCAACTTCTAATGAGAAACCATCCGATAAGCCTCACAAAGTTTGATGTATGGGAGACCATCTTATTCGAAATTGTCTTGATATTCCTCAGATCTTAGAAGAATGGTCTTCTCGTTCACATCATCCTATGCCATCAACTAGTGGTAGTAAATTTCATGGAATGAAGGGTAAAGTTAAGTTTCCCTATAGGTTATGTGAAGGGAATCACACCATTCACCTTTGTCCCTATCTAGATGAAGCCAAAAAAGTGTTGGATAACCACCCTACTTATTTGCAACAATTTCCATCTGGTTATAGGAGACTCTCCCTTAATCCTTCACTAGTTGATAAAGTGAATAACCCAAATCAACTATCGGTCAAACCCACTCTCTGAATGTGAATCCCATGAGTCTATACCTAACCAATCACAGGTCGAGGAAACAGTTGACCCGATTTCACTTTCAATTAATCGTACCTTTCTCAAAGAGAGTGAATATGATACCACTCAGGTTCTTTTTCTTTCTTCAGATTCCAATGAGCTTGGCGGCAATCCTCCTGTTCCATCAAGACAGGAGGAAAATCTTCCCACTCTCGTAACTCAATGGGTTAATTCTCCCATTTCTATGGTACCCCCTCTAAGAAGTCTGGTCACTTCCTTTGATTGGAATCAACTGACAAGATGTTGTCTTCCTTCTTATATGCCTTTCCAGATCATAGTACAGGTTTGCAATATGATTGTACCTGGCACTATTATAGATGAAGGTGCATCTGTGAGTATCCTTTCCTCTACTACATGGAAAGCACTCGATTCACCGCCACTTGTTCTTGTCAACCAGAATCTATTGGCTTTTAACAGAGCAACCAGTCAACTATTAGGGATCCTCCCCCAGTTGCTTATTACTTTGGGAGGAAAAATTGTTTATCTCAATATGATGGTAGTCCCAAGCCCTTTAGATTACAATTTACTTGTTGGGTGTGACTATATTTATGACATGGGAGTTATTGTTTCAACACTCTTTTGAGTGATGTGTTTCCCGCATGAAGGTAGAATTATCACTGTTGACCAGCTTTCATTTCCTTGTCCAAATATGGCTTCCAGTCAACCATCTTCCCTAAATGGTCCTTTTGTCCGAATGGTATCTTCCCCACCACGGGTCAATTATGTGGCAACCCATTCCATGCCTACATCAAATGATGAACAATTCTATGATGTTGTACATTATGTACCGGGGGCATCGGAACTAGATCTCTCATCCCTTCCAGACCATAGTTCCTTGTCCTGTGTCAAGCTCATTAAAAAATGAAACAAGGAATATGAGCATAATTCCTTGTCTTGTGTCAAGCTCGTTAAAAAATGAAACAAGGAATATGAGGATAGTTCCTAGTATGGTCTCAACCTCATTAAAAATGAAACAAGGAAATTTCTGAGCATAGTTCCTTGTCTTATTTCGAGCTCATTAAAAAATGAAACAAGGAATCTGAGCAGAGTTCCTTGTCTTGTGTCAAGTTCATTAAGAATGAAACAAGGTCCCCTGGAGCAAAGTTCCAATTCGAGTCTTTGATTAGATCTCATAAAATCCCGGTCGTGTATTTCACTTGATCTCGTAAATGAACCTTCATTCCATCCACCTGATAGCCATGCGTAGTCTACTTAGGTGAATGTAATGAAGCTTGGGGGGCATGCACCTAGAATCAAGTCATCATGCTGAGTAATCATGATGGGGGCATGTAAACCAATCTCAAGCATAGTTTTTCATTTTAAGCTTCTGTAAAAATCAAACTGAATCGAAGCATAGTTTTCATTTCAGTCTTGTGTAAAAATGAAACTGAATCCAAGCATAGTTTTTCGTTTCAAGTTTGTGTAAACATGAAACTGAATCCAAGCATAGTTCCTTATGGTTCAAGTTTGTGTAACAATGAACCCATCTCCATTTTAACCCTCATTATTTCCATTCTATCAACCTCTTCCATCATATGAGCCATGGTTTTTTTCCTTCTATTGTCACTATTTTCTTGGCCAATCATATGCTTTCACTTGGTTGTTTTACCCTTTTTGAGAAACAGTTGCAATGAGTGGTCTTATTAGCCAGCCTCTTTGCATAAATCAACATATTTTGAGAAGTTCCAACATCACTGGGACCAGTCGCTATCCTAGACACCACTCATTCCTCAAAGTGGAGTCCTCTTTAAGCTCTTTTCAGACTCTCAAAATATGAAAAGATTTTCGAGCGCTTTACCTTTTCAACTCGTCAACGGATTGGAAACGACATTTACTCAGTATACGTTTAACCCTTTTCTGGACTAAGATAGATTATTTACGAAAAAGGAATACGTTGATCGAACACGGTCAATAGATTCTCTCTCCTATTATTTTACGCTTTTTTGTGCTTGAGAGAAAAATCTACAAAAAAGAACTTGTGGAGTTTTCTTTTTTTTTCCATTTTCAAACTCTCTAAACATGAAAAGGATTGAGTTATTATTTTCATTAAACTTGTTAAAAAATCATATAGCAACAAACTTTTCCATCATGACAAGACCAAGTTTCACCTTCACTAGACTCGTTAAAACATTAAATAGCGACAAACTTGTCCATCATGACAAGACTGAGTTTCACCTTTGCTAGGCTCATTAAAACATCACATAGTGATGGATTCACCTGAAGGGTGGAATTATGCAACAATCATATGTTATCCTCCTCTAGCTTGATAAACAATAAAGAGGTACTGGTCAGAAATGGCTTGGGAAAATGGGAAAATGGGTAAACCAATTTTTGGCAGCAATTTGCTCTTGAACATGACACTTTCACTTCATCACTGTGATTTCTTGGGTTGGGTTATCTACTTGATGGTCATCATACCTTGGTTTATCATACCATCCATTACTTTGGTTTTTGGTCAATGCTACCAATTCATTCAGTGTCGTTGACATGTTCAAAAGAAGTCACTAAGTTAAATTCATACGTTGCAATACTCATAAACCTATATTTTCATGACTTCCATTCCTGAACCTTGTGTCATCAGTCACATTCTGTCTCCAAAAATCATTACACTCGTTTCGTGTCATTGATGTGGGATAGATCAAGGCCGTCCTCTGATGAGTTGCTTCTTGTCAACATCAACACGGTATCCAAGAAGTTGACTTAGAAACACCCTTTCAGTACTTTGGAGCTTGCATACATCAATGGAAAGTTTCTCGCTTCTGGAAATAGGTTGACATCATTGATATTCAACCAAAAGACTTTACATGGTGTTCAACATCAAAAAATATATTCACACCATGTAGAATGTACTGCAATACCTTGAGAATCATTATCATTATCGATTATCTCTCTCGCATCTGTTAATGGCTTACATCATTGGTTGGTAATCAGATGGTGTCTTCCCATGTTTGACTTCAGATCACATATTCACATGGTTAAACTCGTACTTGAGTGAACGATTGGACTAGATAGAAGACCTTGGATCTAGTTTCATCCATTCAGCCTGTGATTTCAGGATAGTACTAAATCATTTGTACAATGGATTTACATTGATGGTCATCGCATCATGGGTCTATATTTGTAGACGATTATCTATGTCCCTGTAATGAGAGTTTATATGTTGAGCATGGGTATGCCTTCCCTCAACAATTCATGAAAAATAAAAAATATCATGATATTATGTATTGTAATTGATGCAGCTCACCATCTGCTTCAGAACCTCCTCATCACATCATAAAGCATATCACTCGACATTATCATTTTCGACTTCATGCTTTAGGGGGCAGCTCTTACAGATCCATTTGGGCATATCACTCCCAACATTTAGATCAGTACTATTAGGGCTCATCAAATCCTAATCCAGTTGCTACATGCCCTAGACAAGCCATCACTTTGAATGCCTTCTTCCCTAAAAGTTTCCTGGCCTAAAGCCCTCAAAACATGCCTCCTTGAGGGACTAGCGCAGCCTTGGTAAGGGGTAAATGAACTTCAATGTAGGTATGCCCATGTAAGTGTTATAGATCCATGAACTCCTGGTTAAGACGTTGTTATAGATCCATTTGGGCACATCACTCCCAATATTCAGATCAGTACTATTAGGGCTCATCAAACCCTAATCCAATTGCTACATGCCCTAGACAAGTCATCACTTTGAATACTTCCTTCCCTGAAAGTTTCTTGGCCTGAAGCCCACTAGAAATGCCTCCTTAAGCAACCAGTGCAACCTTGGTTAAGGGTAAATGCACTTCAGTGTAGGTTGGCCCATATACGGGTACATTTTAGTGCACCTAGGCCCACTTTGACCTGGGCTAGGCAATATTGAGCGAAATCCTCATAGGGTTCTGGGAATATTCCTACATTCTAAACCATTGTAGAAGATTCCCACCTCTTATCCTCTCATATGAGCTTGAAATTGGATAGGGAATGAATCAAATAACCTCCTATCCTTTCATCCCTTCCTCTATGTAAACTAACTCCCAAAGTGGAAAGCCATTCAATGCCCAATTTATGACAAAACCACCTCCATTTCCCTATAAATTGAGCACTCATCATAGTGATCAGGGGCTAGACATTGAGAATTTGTAAGGAGATACTATTGGTATGAGGTTTGAGATTGTAAGCAAGTATTGTTATGCTGCCGAAGTGTTGTGCTTTTGATGCGATGTTGGATGGAACTCAAGCTGGAGGAGTGACATTAGGTCAGACTTCATGGTTGCAACTCTTCCTTCTACTTAATAAATCTCTCTACACCTTTTCCCATATTCTTGTCTTTATGTATGATGATTATATGTGTAAATTATTTTGATTCTATTTACTTATAGTCGATAGATCTCTTGCTTTGATTGGTTTTTTTCCTCTGTTTATGATTGTAGGTACTTGTCAAGCAAATTGAGTTCAAGAAGGAGCGACAGGAGCCATACAAAGGAGACAAAGGGAAAGTGAAAGATAACAAGTAGGTCCCTTGTCTTATTTATCTTCTATATAAAAAGGTTAAACGCTTTAATTATGTTGTTCTAGGTGTAGCTACCCACCTAGGGAAATTGCATTTATCTGTAGATGAAAAATTCCACATAACAGATGTTGATCTGGTCTAGTTACTATTGTTTGAATTAAATTACATTCTTAAATTTTGAAAATTGTAAAGTCTCCATTTAAAGTATGACAAGGTTGGAGACACTCATAGACATCCTAGGTTTGGATTGGGAAGACATGGTAATTTTGAAAGTTGTTTGGTTGTTGAGGGTAGCCTTAATTGTGTTCTTGGACCTAGTTATAAAGTGCACTGCCTTAGTGTTGTTTGAATTAAATTAAATCCTTAAATATTGAAAATTGTAAAGTCTCCATTTAAAGTTGGACAAGGTTGGAGACACTCATAGATAGCCTAGGTTTGGATTGGGAATACATGGTAATTTTTCAAGTTATTTTGTTGTTGAGGATAACCTTAGGTGTGTTCTTGGACCTAGTTATAAAGTGCACTACCTTAGTGTTGTTTAAATTAAATTAAATCCTTAAATCTTGAAAATTGTAAAGTCTCCATTTAAAGTGTGACAAGGTTGGAGGCACTCACAAACATCCTAGGTTTGGATTGGGAAGACATAGTAATTTTGCAAGTTGTTTGGCTGCCGAGGGTAGCCATAACTTGTGTTCATGGACCTAGTTATAAAGTGCATTGCCTAGAAAAATATTTTTTTGTTGTAATCTAGTTAATCTTGTTATACGATGGCCCTTTATATGGATTTGGAGCACTAAGTCATAGCCTTGCAATAGGATTAAGATATAATTTGTTACAAGGTTCAAATATATCAAATTTAAATCCTATTATATTTAATATATCAAATTTAAAGTCTACAATTAGGCCAGAGGTCTATGGTGTTATGTAGATGTTCAAACTTACAAAGAATTGAGTTGGTCCCTCATATCATTTCCTAGATGATTTAGTGAAACCCAACTACACTCATATGTATCAAAAAACCCTTGCAGACAGACATATGGGTGTGAGAAAAATGGTTACCAAAAATTTTACTTCCAATAAATTATACATGATATATGAATATATGGTAGCCAAAAAGAATAAGTAAGGAAAATTTGCCAAAATTTTTCACTCCCATTAGACTTGGTCTCTCATCAATGGGTTGTAAGAAAAGACATAATGGTCAATTCAATATTTTGATGTTAAATTTCCTGCTAATGTTTTTGAAGAGCATCACAGTGACAAACTTATCTTACTTTATTTCCATTTGAATATGTCACAATTAATGAAGGGAATGATAATGTGGGTATCAGAAAATTTGAAAGACAAATGAAGTATCTTGAGAATTTGAATGCTATGTAGGTAAGTAGGTTATAGAGAAACATAGTGATTATAAAAATATTACAAGGGAAAACAATTGAAAAACAATTGATAGGGATTTCTGTTGAGTGATAAAAAGGTGTCTTTTAACCCCTATTTACCCTACATTAATTATCAATCCAGGCACGATTTTTATCTCAAAAGTGTACTCAGTCTGAGGCGATCACTTGTTCAAGAGTAATGTTTGCAGTATAGTGCTTACAAAAGTAACTGAATGCTGGAAACAAAATCTAATTGTAATGGCAAGAAACTTAAATGTTTTGTAACTAAATCATTCACTCAAGAAACTATAGCAATCATCAATCAAGCATGCAGTAAAGATAACTCTTTCCTTTGTAAACTGATGTAAATGAAAATCAATCACAAACAAGATCTCCAATCTGAGAACTTAGACAACAGTAGTCAATGTTCATTACAGTTGTCGATCTCTTTACCCAAAACAAATACTGGAAATAACAATTCGATCAGCAGAAAAGGAACAACAACTAAATCTATTGAAAAGGTCGAACAACAAAGCTTAGTCTACATAAAATGAATCGAGCAACAATTTTAACCGAAATGAATTGAATATCAATACTTCAACTAATAAAGGAATTGAAAATCAACCTAAGAAAGGAACATCAAACCGAATTAAGTGTAACCACAGAGCAAATATAGAGTAATTGAATCAGTAATCTTATTCTAGCATAATGGACATTAACTACAGGTATAAAGGAACGACAATTGCAATTGTAATGGAATAGTAGTCAAATGAACACCAATCACGAGTGTAAGTGAACCATAGTTAAATGAACATCAATTGAAACTATAAATGAACAACAACATCAATATGTAAATGAACAGTAGAATCTGAATCAGACAGTGCAATATTGTTTCAAAATGAATAGCATGAAATTTCAAGTTGTGAATAATAATCTTGCTATCCAATTACGATTTCGATATAACAAAGCAATTCAGTGAAATGTTCAGAAACAGAAGATTACTGAAGGATCCATTAGGGCCGGGCCCTTAGCCACCAGGGAAGCACTGCTGCGTTTACTCCAGGATCAGATAATGGAACAACAACTGAATTATATATTAATCATAATGGCAGAGTTACAGTTATCGCTCTTCAAAGAGAGTCGATGATCAAAGTTAAGATTACAACAATAAGTTATACAAATTGACAATAATATCCACCCCCTTGGGCTACCAGCGCTGTCCCTTTATAATGGCTAGGTGGAAGTATCAAGAATATTGATAAGTTTTGAAGCAACAGTCCCTCAAGATCAAAGGATCCTGAGGGATTTGCTATATGTTTGATCTCTAGCTTATCATTTTTTCTTCTTGCGCTGATGTCACATTTTCTCTTCCTTTTCCTGGACCATGCGCTCCGATCTTGATTTCCTTGTCTAGATACGACTTCCTCTCAAAGGGACAACAATTGCTTCTGCTTTGTCTTTTCATCCTGAATAGTGATTTTCCATTTTCTTCACTTTCTGTATAGAAAAAGACAATAATTAGTTACTTTGTATCAATCACAAATCTCCTTAATTCTATCATAATTCTTTAACATATTGCCCTCTTAGATTCTAAAGGAGTTATGATTCAAAGGAAAAGATAAAGAAATAAATGGTAAATACATACCTTTTCCAATGCTCAACACACCCCCTACTTACCCTTTTTCATGACCTCATGAAAACATTGTAATTTACATGCAAGGTAGTTAGGGAATATGATGGAGAAGGATTTTCATGCAGTGGTCTAAAACCATGATGTGTAGCTAAAACTTCAAAAATATGCCCTGTCTAGCCTTCAGGCAATTCATATAGGGCCTTATACCCTGCTGCAAGATACCAGATAATTAGACTTCAAAACCTACAACCTAGCAAATACGAGCCTTCTCTCAATATGAGGTTACTATAAGTGACCAGGCAACCAGCAACTAACTTAAAATTTTCGTAATTGAATGGCTCTTTGTCCTGAACATTCCGATTGGAAGTCTTCCATTAGAGTTTATCTGCGGCTATGGCAAGTCCTTTGATGGATAGGAAGTAATCTACACCTTGCTGGACAGCTGCTGTGTGAATGGGTCCCAATGTCTGGATCACACCCTTATTTCTCATTAAGATTCTATGCTTATCCCATAGTTGTAATGGGCATCTTGGTTCACCCCTTACCCACAAGTCTAACCCATTCTCCTGTCTATGAGAGGTATTATGGGCTTTAAGCCACTTTATCTGGTTAAGAGCAAAAGAGATGAATGCCTGAAGCTGGATATCACCCACAAAAGGACTAGGGTTCTCCTCCGTTTTACCGTCCAACACAAAATTATGCAAATGAAACTCACATAGCAATCACTGGTCTTTCACCCCATAATGTTTACAGCAATTTAGAAAATCATCAACAGTTTTTAACTCTATAGGCATCCCTACCTTAACAACCTTAATTTTTAATTGTAAATACCTTTCCATAAAAAACAAAGCATAATTTTTGGGAGGTGCCCTACATGCTAGAACATTAGTATATAGAAAACAGAGAGTATCCATTTGACTCATAACTCTGTCTAGTCTATTGGTTACCTTTTTAAATTTTTTCTCTGCCCTCCAACATCTATCGAAGGCCTCGTTCTCCGATGCATTGATGTTATTTACTTGCTACTATAACTTTTGATATTTCTCGTAAGGAACAGTTTCTTCTGTTAGCTTTTCTATGGTCTGTTGGGCCTGTGCCAGATCCTCTTGAAGTCTCACTATCCTAAGATCATTGTCCATCAAAATATTTTTGGGCTGGAGATCTACCTAGATCTCCTTATTGCGACATCTGGTTCCTATAGTCTGTGTTTCCTTCTCATGAACTGTCTGGTCGGTCGTGATGCTAGAGCACAATGCCTCTGTCTGGACGTCCTTATTACAGATAGGTGTGTCTTCTGTTTGGGCCTCTGCATTTGTAACAACTGCATGTTGTTCCTTGCTATCCTAAATGATAATGGGTTTACTTTGAGTTCTTTTCGTCTTCATTTTACGGGGTTTCGTCTGGGTGGTGCATCCTTTGTTCCAGGGATTCTTTTTGAGATTGTCCCCATTTTTAGGACCCTTCTTTGTTTTCTGAGTTGTTTAGCTACATTTAGTAGCCTTTGTTGTTCCTTTTGCAGTCTTTGGATTTCATTCATTTTCTTCGAAGGAACAACTATTTCTTTTCTTGGGCCTGGGCTTTGTACCCTCGCCCTAGCTTATTTCTATATTTTCTACTTGGAACACTTCTTCAGTGTTCTCATCCTCTTGATTAGGTTTCTCAGGGGAGGTAACCCTGAGTTGATTTTCTATTTCCCATGTGACTTCTGCCTCTACTTCTTCTTTGTCATTTATTTCTTGGGATGCACTCCTACCGTGAGCAGAGTGTTCTTGTGATTTCCTTTCTTCTTATTCCTCATCATTCATCTCCTCAGATGCACTCTTACTGTGAGAAAAGTGTTCCCATGATTGTCCTTCCTCAATATCGAGGTTGAGTGGCTTGTGGGGCTGGATGTACTCACCCATATTGGCCAAAATTTGGGCCAATTCATCTTCTTGCAGAGATTTTTGTACTAGACTTCCGCTGGGTGGCTCTGCTTCCTCCCCTTCTTCCTCGCCGGTGTGCTCAGTTTCCTCTTCTGGTTCCTCTTCTACATTTTCTTCTAATTATTCTTCTTCATTTTCCCCTCCTTCAGTTGTGGGGATTGCTCATCCTCTGAGTCATATATCTCTAGGGGTTGGCTACTATTGTCTTGGGGACTTCCCAGCATTCCCCTGCTTCTCCCCAATCTGGCGAACTGTCTACGTTTATGTAGTCTAATTGATGTGCTAACAGTTCTTTTTTGTTTTGGGGCTGGTAAGACCAATCCCCCATCTATTGAGAATACCAATTCTTCCCAACTGATCTACTGGTGAGCGAAACTATAACTGGCTATTAGCCAAATTAAGCCATGATCAATTACTACCATTTCTACATGACAATATTTTCTTATACTCTGAGCAGCATCATGCAATAAAAAATTGAAATATGCGGGCAAATTTACAGCACATTTTTGTTTTAATACAGCTAAGAATTTGAGATGGCATGGTATTACCACATCCTTTCTCCCATTGCATTTGATGTAGCTTTGCACAATTCTGGCTAATTTTGCCCATGGTTCTCCTAGGGTTGCAGGCAGGAATCCTTTTCCTTTGACAGTAAGCCTCTATCCTTCATCCCGGAAGATGGTTATGGCATCGTGAAGTCTCACTTTTTTCTAGGTCCATACTGGTCCAACAGCTGGAAGTCCCAATACTTCAACAATTATCGCATCTATTACTATTATTTGCCTCCCCCTCACCAGGAATGATCTTCTTGTAAATTCTGCAGAAATTTAATGGCCACTGTTTCATGAGACTGTTGTAGTCGGTTAAGGTAGGCAATCCATCCTGCTCTCACTAAAATTTTGTGTGCAGCATCGAAGATTATTAACACTTGTAGTTCGCTGCGTATTGATCTGCCTCCCATTTTGTTCAAGCTTAGCACACTATTAATTTTTACAGAGCAAAAACACAAAAATAACAATAGAACAACAAGTTGTTCAAGCTTTAGCACACTGTTAATTTTTATGGAGCAAAAACACAGAAATGACGATGGAATAGTAAGATGTGCATATTGGGAAATATCAATACCATTAAACTTGCTATTCGCGAGTTTTGATGGAGTCATAGTAACACCAAATAAGGAGTTGACATGTATGCTGGTGTATTATGGAGGTCACCCGCACCTCCCTGAAATGTGATAGGCCGTCCTCAGCTGGCAAATAAAGGAGTAGCATGCTGGACTGCAGTCGTACAGTAAAATAAAGGAACGGCGTATATATCCATGACATGATTACAAAAATCAATGGGTTACTAAAATCGAGGCTTATGATGGAAATCGCGAATGGATATGGAAATGCTGTGAAATGATGGAAAAAATAGAGGAGAGAACAACTGACATAATTAAAAACTCTTATGCGGTCATTATCCACTTTAACCATTATGATTGATTTATAAATTATTTTTCATGTCTAAGAGGTTTGAAAAGGTTATATAACATAATCTCATTTGAAATCAAGATAGAGATATAAGAAAATGGTTTATAATGACTATTGGTGTTTGAAACTTATGACTTCAATACCATAAGCAAAGATCTGTTGCCCACAGGTGTCCATAACCTTGATAGAGTTACTTGTTTCACCCTTGGAACCATAATCCTTCATGTATGCCTAAGAAAGGGTTGTATGATGTCGGAATGGAGGCCATTGTGCTAGCTTGGTAACCAGATGAATCACAATGCCATTCACCAGGAAGGAGTGAAAGGTAGGAAGACTGGCTCGTGATGAGACCTCATGTTCCAAGGACTTTTTTATTTTTCTGATATGCCTCTTGGATCATATCCCTAGTGTGGTGGCCATAGTGGGAATGCCACTTCACTGCTTCCTTATGATCATGGTAGGCTGACTCTTGATGAGACCCCCTATCATTCATCTGACAAATCATGTTAGTAATCATATAGATATATATTTTTCTCTTTCTTTTTTTCTTTCCTTTTATGTAGCACTTTTCTATTTATATACAAAGGATGGCTCAACACTCCCTAAGAGTAGGGATGGTGGAAGATGTCTGAACATCTCAATAGAGGAAAATATGCCCTTATTCTTATTCAATAATAATGATCAAAGAGAATTATGAAGATTTAAGAAAGAACCAACATGATAAAAATAATCAATCAAATTGGGTTTAGTGAAAATAAAGACAACAAAGTGATATAAATAGTTGTGTCCTTTCCTCTTTTTTCTTATCGATTCAAAGCAATTTCTCTAAAGATAATAACTTTTCTTTGGTTTGCGGATTTCAGTATCCTCTAGTTTTTGTATTCTTGCATAAATGTATACATGTGCCTTAAATGAACCATCATTCACAAAAATCCTCTAAATGATAAAACACACACACACACACACGAAAAACAAAAAAAATGCACTCAAAAAGTGTTGTTCCTTAGATGGAACAACTATTGTTCCTTAAGAGGGATAGCAAAAGAACATCTGCATGCAAAAAACGTGGTTCCTTTAAAAGGAACAGCAAACAAAAGAAAAAAATACACTCGAAAATGTTGTTCCTTAAGAGGAACAATAGTTGTTCCTTAAAGAGAACAACAAATAAAGCAAGTGTGAAATAAAATACCGGTCCTTTGGTGGAACACCCTAAGATCATCCGAAATCGAAACTGTTGTTCCTTCGGAAAGAACAACAAAAAGAAAAGAATGCAAAGGAGGGTTGTGTCCTTTAAAAGGAATGGAAAAACAATCTGGCGGAAGTGTTGTTCCTTCGGAAAGGAATGACTAAACAATCTGGTGGAAGTGTTGTTCCTTTCCAAAGGAATCGCAAACCAATCTGGCGGAAGTGTTGTTCCTTCAGAAAGGAACAACAAAAGTGTGGAAATTTTGTTCCTTCAGAAAGGAACAGAAAAAATGCTAAAGTGTTGTTCCTTCGGAAAGTAACAACAAAATGCGAAAGCGTTGTTCCTTTGGAAAGGAACAGCAAAATGCGAAAACGTTGTTCCTTCAAAAAGGAATGGAAAAAAAGCGGAAATGTTGTTCCTTCAGAAAGGAACAATAGAATGCAAAAATTTTGTTCCTTCAGAAAGGAACAGTAGAATGCAAAAATGTTGTTCCTTCAGAAAGGAACAGAAAAAAGGCGGAAATGTTGTTCCTTCGAAAAGGAACAACAGAATTCAAAAGTATTGTTCCTTCAGAAAGGAACAACAAAAAGGCAGAAATGTTATTCCTTCGGAAAGGAACAACAAATTTCAAAAGTGTTGCTCCTTCGTAAAGGAACAAAAAAAAGGCGGAAATGTTGTTCCTTCGGAAAGGAACAACAAAATGCAAAAGTGTTGTTCCTTCGAAAAGGAACAACAAAAAGGCGGAAATGTTGTTCCTTCGAAAAGGAAATAAAAATGCAAAAGTTTTGTTCCTTCAGAAAGGGACAGCAAAAAGGTAGAAATGTTGTGCCTTCTGAAAGGAACATCAAAATGCAAAAGTGTTGTTCCTTCGGAAAGGAACAACAAAAATACGGAAATGTTGTTCCTTTGGAAATGAACAACAAAATGCAAAAAATGCAAAAATGCAAAAATTTATACAGAAATTAGTTTATACAAGTAGAAAAGAAACACTTATGTACAAAATTTAAGAACAATGAAATTATTTAGTGAGCCAATTCCAAGGAAGGATTATTTTCCTCAACAAGAATCTGCATATCAGAATCTTCCCGGAGCTGCTGGTAAAAGGATTCTCGAATAAGTGGTTTATGGTACAATCGCACTTGGTGACCATTTGCTTTAAAGGTATGTCCAGATCCATCAATAGTAGTTAGAGTAATGGTGCCATTGTCATGCACTTTCTATATTTCATATGGTCTAAGCCATCGAGTTTGAAGTTTTCCCGGAAAATCCTGAAACTTGGAGTCATATAGGAGTGCCCAATCTCCTTTGTGGAAGATTTTCTTTTTTATCAAGGCATCATGCCATTTTGCTCTCTGATGTTGAATTAATGCAGTGCGTTGAAGAGCCGAGAGCCTAATTTCATCTAGCTCATTAATTTGCTATAATCTATTAGTCTGGGCATCATTTTTTAAATTCAGACTGATCTCCTGTGTTGTTCTTAATGTTTGTATTTTGAACTATATTGGAAAGATGTGTTCTTTTCCAAATACTAGCTAATATGGTGAATAACCGGTGGTGTTTCTCCACATTGTTCAGTATGCCCACAAGGCTTCGAGTAATCTTGAAGCCCAATCATGCCTGTGTGATACAACAGTTTTTGTCAATATTGCCTCTATCACCTTATTCGTGCTCTCTACTTGGCCATTTGCCTATGGGTGATATGGAGTGGTAATTTTGTGCTGAATGTGATAATTGTTTAATGTTGCAGCGATTTTATTACCATCAAACTACGGTCCTCTGTCTGTGATTATGTCCCTCGGGAGGCCATATCACACAAATATTTGGAACAGGAAATGAATCACAAAGTCCTCTGTAGCTCTTGGAAGTGCCTCTACTTCAACCCATTTGGTAACATACTCTGTTGATACTAGAATATATGTTTTTTTATTTGATGATGGGTTGATCGGACCAACAAAATCGAGTGCCCAACACTCAAATGGTACAATTACTAACTGTGGGTTTAAAGGCATTTCGTCGGACTATCTAGGGCATCCTGCTCTTTGGCAACTGTCATAGGCTTGAACAAATTTCTTAGCATCTTTAAAGATTGTGGGCCAATAATAACCTGTTTGCAAAACCTTGTGACTGGTCCTGTGATCTGTGAAATGTCCGCCACATGGTCTGTCATGACACGCTTTCAAAATATCAAATATTTTGTCTTCGCGAATGCATCTTATGATGTGCATATCTGCCCCTGTATGAAATAGGTAGCCCCCAATCCAAGAAAACCGGGTACTATGTTGCACAATCTGTTTTCATTCATTGGGGGTTAGATGCTTTGGTAATTTTCCTACTACTAAATAATTTGCAACATCAGCATACCAGAGTGTCTTGAAGTAACAACAAACAAATGTTCATCTAGGAATTGATCTTCGACTGCTACTGCATCTGTTGGCTTCAACATTCGTGGGAGAAAGTCAGCTAAAGGATTCTCTTTCCCAGGTCGATATTTTATTGTGATGTCAAATTCATGTAATAAAATCAACCATCTTGTTACTCTACCATTTGTAACAGGTTTATTTGCTAAGTATTTTATGGTAGAGTGATCTATATTTAAAACAATAGGATATCCATTGATATAATGCCTAAATTTATTTACAACATGTATTACAGCTAAAAACGCTTTTTCAGTTATGGTATAGTTTAGCTTAGCAGGAGACAAATTCTTGCTAATATAATAGATTGCATATGGTTTCTTGTCTTCTTCCTACCCAAGGACTACTCCAATAGTTGTGTCTGAAGCATCGGATGAAATTTGAAATGGCAGGTCCCAATTTGGGCCTCTGAACACTAGGGATGTTGACACAAGCTTTTTCAGATCCTCAAAAGCACGGTCGCATTTATCTGTCCAAACAAAATCAACATTCCCTGTCAGTGCATATAAAGGTGTAGCTATTTGAGAAAAATGCTCTATGAATCTCCTATAATAACTAGAAAATCCTAAGAAACTGCGTACCTCTGTCTATGTGGTAGGAGTAGGTATTAACAAAATTATTTGAATTTTGGCCAGATCTACCTATATTCCAGCTACTAAGATATAATGACCTAGGATGAGCCCTTCGGTCATCATCATATAACACTTTTCATGGCTCAAGCAGAGCCTAGTGGCAATACATCATTGCAACACCTTTTCCAATGTGTCTAGTGCTGGCTCAAAATCATCCCCATATGGTGTAAAGTCATCCATATATACTTAGAGCCCTTCATTTATTAAATATGAAAAGATATTGAGGATGGCCCTCTGAAATGTGGTAGGGGCATTGCATAGGCCAAAGGGTAGGATTCTGTAAGTAAATGTTCCCCAAGGACAGGTAAAAGTAGTTTTGTCCTGGTCTTTAGGGGCAATCTCAATCTAATTGTATCCATTGAAGCCATCCAAGAAAGAAAATAATTCCTTTCTTGCTAATGTGTCTAATACCTGATCAATGAATGGAAGGGGAAAGTGGTCTTTCTGGGTTGCTTTGTTTAATTCTCTATAATCTACACAAATCCTCCACTTTCCATTCTTCTTTGGAACCACTACTAGTGGAGAGACCCACTTACTATCATAGATTGAATAAATAAAGTTTACATCTAAAATTTTTTGTGATTCAGCTTTCACAATATCTTTCAGGTGAGGGTTGAGTCTCCATTGGGGTTGGCGAAAGCATCTAACATCCATTTCTGTATAAATGTGGTGCGTACACAGTTGGGGATCAATTCCCTTCATGTCCGGATAATCCCATGCAAAAGCTTCCTTGTATTTTCTGAGTAGTTGGACCAACTTTTCTTCTTGTTCAGGAGTTAGGTTTTCATTGAGGTTCAAGGTTTTTCCTAACTCAATCTCTATAGCTTTGTTGTTTGAAACAAAGGTAGTGGGTATTGATTGGTCATGAGTTTCTTTGATGGGATCTTCTTCTAGTTCATTATCAAATGCTGCCTATATCATGTGACATTGTACATGGGATCTGGATTCGGATTGGTTAATGAAGTTGTTAATAACATCATCCTCTGTTTGGTCTTTAAAATTGAGGGCATCATCTATGGTTAATGGGGACCTAATGTTTTCTGTGAGGTATGATACAGGTTATTTGTTAGTTTTCATTATTGTCAAACTTGGCTGGGTTGGAGGGTATAAAGCTAGATTCTTGATATTACTCCCTCTAGTTATATTCATACTACCTTGTCAGCAGCCAATGTAAGCATCAGCAGTCGCAAGCGAAGGTTTACCTAAGATTAAAGGGTGTCCATCGAGTCAGTTTTTGGGGTTGATTATCAGAAAGTTGGTAGGGTATTCCTAGGAATCTACAGATACCATTACATTGTGTAGTGTACCTTCTAGCCTAACTACCAATTGGTCAGCCAGTTCCCTAGATCTTCATATTTGACAGGTGCTTCTCTTCCTGATAATAGATCAAATAGGGTGCCAACTACTTCGACGGTTGGTTTAGTTGTTATTCTCCTCTTTGGCTTTCTTATACATAATTTTTTTTATAGTTTTTGCATATATTGGGACATATTGGATAGCTTGGAGGAGTGGGATTTTTATACACAAATTTCTTAGTTCTCCCAGAATATCAAAGTCAGGATGTTCTATAGGGAGTGGTATGATTAATCATTCTGGGAATGGGGGAGAAGTTGTGGTTGCTTGGTCATGAATTTTTTGTCTGACCACATCCTCTTCTTGTAGTGGTTGTTCTATAGGTAATTGATTTTCAACTTGAGCATAATTGTCTCCCTTAGTTTCTATTATGCGCCCAGACCTTAATTGAAGGTCATTGCACTCCCTTACGTTGGTTTCTAGTTCTAGTGTTTCGATTATTTGAACAGATTGAAGTGGTCTAGTATTAGGGTTTGGGTTGGGTTGGGCTAGGAGTTGCGGTCCTAAGTTGGATTGGGGATTTTGTTGTAGTGTATATGGCACTGGCAGTATGGTTGAGGGAGTGGAATGGTTCCTGCTGGCTGATTCATTGGTCTTTTCCAGTTTGTCGGTCAGGCTTGACTCTGCGAAGTGGGAGGGGACCATTGTGGTGGATATTCATTGTTTTTCCACTATGGTGAAGAGTAAGGAAAATTTGGCCAATTAGGTTGGCTTGCTTGATTTGGCCATGGTGATGAAGGAAATGGTTGTTGTGACCAGTTTGGAAAGGGTGGCCAATTTTGCCACATTATGTTATATTGTTGAGCATGATATTGCAGAGATTGGAAAGAAGAAGATGGATCAGAGGGCATACCTGGTTGTCATGGTTGCCATTGACGGTGTTGACTGAGTAGGTACACTGGTTCTAATTCTTCTTCTGCTTCTTTGTACACTGCTTTCAAACTTGGAGTGAGGGGTAGTCCTTTGTGGAGTTATCTTTTGTACAAATAGCGCAGACTTGAACTACATCCAGTGGACACTCTTTATGGTTGTGTTTCTTTCTGCATCTAGGGCAGAATATTGCTAGATTTTTCTCTACTTCTGCTTGTTTCTATTTAGCTTGCATTATATCGAGCTACATTATCAGAGTCCCCAATATATCAGTTTTGAAATTCTCCAGTGAATTCCTGATTTCTGCGTGGGTTACTCCTCCACCGGAGATCTTGTTGTCCCTTGTGAGCATGTCATGTTTCGCTGGTTTTAACCTTGTACTACCTCATGAACTCCTGATGCACAAATCAATAATGTCAGCAACATTTTCTTGGTAGATGTCACCTTTTCCCATAATATTTAGTGTTTCAACCTATTTTTCCTTCATCCCTTTAATTAATGTCATTTTTAATACATTGTCAGGTAAGGGTAATCATGCATAAGGAGATCTCTAAAGATTAAATTGAAAACATTCAAGATATTCTTCTAGTGTCTCATTAGGTCTGGCTACCATCTGAAATATTTCATCCTCTAATTCTCTAGACCTACAATAATCCTAATACTTCTTAGAAAAGAACCTTTCATCTGATCCCAGTCATTTATAACACCCCCACCTAACCCCATAAACCATCGTAAAACTGCTCCTTTTAATGTGGAGGGAAATAATTTTAGCTTTTGGGGATCGATGGTATAGTCAACTGGCATAATACATTGAATTCAAACAAAGATGTGTTTGGATCTTCCGATGTTAGGCCATGGAATGTAGGAATATGCTAGAGAGGAATGGCCTTCATAGGTGCATTACTCCAGTATCTACAATGGGATATTGCAGTGTGAAGGTTTGGGCTATTTGTTGGTTCTGGGCCATTTGGTCAAATATGTGCCAATATCCTTCTAGGATTTCTAGGGGTGTATTCCTAGGCTGGTTAAAAGGAGCAGGAATGGCCTTAACGACACTTCCTTTGTCTGGGATGATGAGAGTTCCTTTCTAAACTAATATCTGGAGGGATCTTAGCTCTTTAGGTTCTTCAACTTTGTTCTGGATGATTTTGACAACACCCCCCTTATCTGGGCTACTTAGTGGCTGAACTGTTCCAACAAGAGATCTTGGTTCTTCGATTTCCCCTGTTGCTCCTCCTCCTTCGCAAAGATTACTAAAGTTCCCTTCTTGTAATGATTTTGGGCTAGAATTCTCAATTTCTTGAAAATATTACTCCTTTGTTTGGTTGTGCACCTCAGCAAAGGCTATAGATGGTGATTCTGTGCCCCGAAGGGAATTAGTAGGTTGTCCAGAAGCAGATTTTCTAGGGCCTACTGATGGTTGAGATTCTGCTTTTTTAAGGATATCGTCTATAAAGGTCGATTGGCCAAGGGTCACTGGTCCCTTAGCTTTATCAGGTTTGGGTAGTGGTTTTGGATTCTTTTCAGGCTTTTTTTGCTTAGTCATGCACACAAATCAAATACTTATTTCTACCCAAAATAATCAACAAATCTACCGGAAAGCGGGAGAGGGAGCAAGGCTTTTACATGCTCCATATGTAGGTTCTTACCTTCCGTTTTTAAAACCCAACTCTCTCCTAGCAGGTACTTACACTACTCTCTTTTCAAAAGAAACAAATGGCTACACTCTCCCGGGCAACGGTGCCAAAATATTGAGTGATAAAAAGGGTCTTTTAACCCCTATTTACCCTACATTAATTATGAATCTAGGCATAATTTTTTATGTCAAGAGTGCACTCAGTCTGAGGCTGTTACTTGTTCAAGAGTAATGTTTGCAGTATAGTGCTTACAAAAGTAACTAAATTCTAGAAACAAAATCTAATTGTAATGGCAAGAAACTTAAATGCTTTGTAACTAAATCATTCACTCAAGAAACTACAACAATCATCAGTCAAGGATGCAGTAATGATAACTCTTTCCCTTGTAAAATGATGTAAATGAAAATCAATCAAAGACAAGATCTCCAATTTGAGAACTTAGACAACATTAGTCAATGTTCATTACAGTTGTAGATATGTTTACCCAAAACAAATACTGGAATAACAATTCGATCAGCAGAAAAGGAACAACAACTAAATCTATTGAAAAGGTCAAACAACAAACCTTAGTCTACAGAAAATGAATTGAGCATCAATCTTAACCGAAATGAATTGAACAACAATCCTTCAATTAATAAAAGAATTGAACAATGATATAAGAAAGGAATAACAAACCGAATTAAGTGTAACCACACAACAAATATAGAGTAATTGAATCATTAATCTTTTTCTCGCATAATGGACATTAACTACAGGTATAAAGGAACGACAATTGCAGTTATAATGGAATAGTAGTCAAATGAACAACAATCATGACTGTACGTGAACCATAGTTAAATGAACAACAATCGCAAATGTAAATGAACAACAACATCAATCTGTAAATGAACAGTAGAATCCGAATTAGACAGTGCAATATTGTTTCAGAATAAACAACATGACATTTCAAGTTGTGAATAATAATCTTGCTATCCAATTACAATTTCGATATAATAGAGCAATTCAGTGAAATGTTCAGAAACAGAAGATCACTGAATAAAGCGAATTAAGGAAATGCAAAGGAAATCAAACCACACACGACTGTAATTATAAAATAGTGATACAAGAAGCAAGTGGATCCACTAGGGCTGGGCCATTAGCCACCAGGGAAGCACTGTTGCGTTTACTCCAGGATCAGATAATGGAACAACAACTGAGTTATATATTAATCATAAATGGCAGAGTTACAGCTATTGCTCTTCAAAGAGAGTTGATGATCAAAGTTAAGATTACAACAATAAGTTCTACAAATTGACAATAATATCCGCCCCCTTGGGCTACCATCGCTGTCCCTTTATAATGGCCAGGCGGAAGTATCAAAAATACAGATAAGTTTTGAAGCAGCGATCCCTCAGGATCAAAGGATCCCCAGGGATTCCCTATATCTTTTATCTCCAGCTTATCGTTTTGTATTCTTGCACTGATGTCGCATTTTCTCTTCCTTTTCCTGGACCATGCGCTCTGATCTTGATCTCCTCGTTTGGATACGGCTTCCTGTCAAAGGGACAACAGTTGCTTTTGTTTTGTCTTTTCCTCCTGAATAATGATTTTCCATTTTCTTCACTTTCTGTATAGAAAAAGATAATAATTAGTTACTTAGTATCAATCACAAATCTCCTTAATTATATCATAATTCTTTAACATATTACCCTCTTAGAATGTAAAGGAGTTATGATTCAAAGGAAAAGATAAAGAAATAAATGGTAAATACATACCTTTTCCAACACTCAACAATTTCCTCTTCAATGCAACTGAGAAATGACAAAGATCACTGCATGTTCTAAAAACAACGATGATATTCATCTTATTCACTAGAAGTTTAATCTAAATTTCATCTAGATTGGTTTCATGTGTCAACAAATATGCCAAGTACTGGAAGAAAGGGAAGCATACAAGAGTTTCTATGTTTATTTTTTCCATTCCAAGTTTGTCGTTGATAGCCAATTGAGCATATCAGAGAGGTTGGAAAAGTCCTCTTGTCATAAAAATGGATCCCATTTTACTATTTCATCTTCTATATCACATTTGTTGATGCTCCTTGTTGATATGAAAATATTTCTCTAGTTTGTTGTTTTTTTCATTTTTCAACATATGTATTTGATTTGGTATATGGGATTGTCTATCACACATTGATTTTTGGATGCCATGAAAAATCTTTTCTCTACATGGATATTCTATTTTCTCTTTGGGCTATCCATTTTCTCTCAGATGCACGTGCAGGTCTTTTAACTAATATAAAAAAGCTAACATTTTTTTCTTCTGAAAAAAGGAATTGTTGTAATTTATCACTAAATTATTTTCCACTGTTTATTTATGCATGTCATCAATTTATGCTAAAGTGTAAACAACCTTTTGAAAATAAATTGTGGAGTCTCCTTGTTAATTGAGGTGGTTATCTAGTTGTTATTAAATTGTCGCTAGGAGGCTCATTTTCCAATTAATTTTGATTGAGGAACTAGGTTTTATGACATTGTTTTGGCTTTGGGATGAATGTGTAGAACTTTAGATGAAGTCCTTCCCACTTGGAATTTGTACTGTAGAAAAGAATTGATATTAAACTATAAACGATTTTTGTTCTTTTTCATCTATAGCTATCCATACTAGCCAATACTCTGCATTATGGTTGTGTCATATTTTTCAGTCAACTTGAAAATGATTTAAAATATAAAATATTAGAAAAAATATATATTTTCATGAAATTAAAACTGTAAGAAAACTGAAATAAAAACTGTGAGAAATGAAAATAAAATTGTAAGAAAACTGTGTTGTAATTGAAATAACTAACTTGAATATACTGTGAAATGTTTTCTGATGGTTTGTCTCTAGGGCTGGTGAATAGTTTGAATGTTTAAACATGCAACTTCAATAGCGATTGAACTTATTTTATAGATTTTTTCACTTGAATTTAATTGGTGGCAAGAATAGACATGGATTGTAATAGCTTCATTTTGAATGTGTGGTCTAGATTGAATTGGATGTGATCCAATGGCTAGGAATTTGTTTTTGTTGATCCATGTGCTTTGATCTGTTTTAATGGGAAATAGAATGGGTTGGGTGTCATTTATTGAACACAATGACTTTAAATGTTGAATAACACAACAGTTATGGCTGACATGCATTAACTTTTATTATGTACAGGTATGGATACGCATTTGGGATACATAGCTTCAATTTTGATTAGTGGGGGTTAAAGTGATTGCTATTTTGTACTTTTGGAATATACCATTTTGGAAGGATTTATGGTTTTATTAGTTTTCTAGTTGGGACAATATGATTTGTACTCTAAATACGTAAGAGACTATTTATGGACATTTGTAGGCCCAGTCAATGTTTTGGGAAATTTTGGACATAAATTAAAAGATATTTCCACTTACAGATATTTATTTTTGTTTAAATATTGCTTGCACATCTCTTAATTTCTAGTGGCTTGGTGGAACTAGTACTATAACAATTACTGATCCTACACAACATTAGACATCTATCCCCTAGTGGTATATATGTTTGTTGTTTTAAAACCAAGTGGAATTGAAAGAAGCGTGACTTTACATTCTAATACCTCCCACTAGACTGATCCAACATCCTATTGGTGATTATGCCAGACCTTCGTCTTTTGCTTTAAGAGACGTTGGGCTTTCTAGAAAGGTTGTTGTTTCTCTCACGAAAATACACACGGAAGGCAAAGGAACCATCATGATTATGCAAACAAAAGGCTAACAGAATTTCCCATCCAATAATAATCACACTCACTCCTTGTCTATACGTTATGAGGCATTTTTCATTGACCCCCTTCTATTATAGGGAAGTTCATGTATATTATCACTAGGTTGAGTTGCACGAGAGATGTGCAATCAACATCGTCTTACTTCAGAAATCTGAGAGAAAGCATTACGGCTTGTTATGATTTGATTTGATTTGATATACCAGAAATTGTGATATGTACATATTATTGTAGTAATGTGCTATTCATCATTTTAATCCCACCATACTTGAGTCACCATGTGTATTCTTTTACATTATTAGTAGCAACAGCTCAGCTAGTTAGGTCTGATTTGCGAGTATGCCAAATCCATAAAAATCCCTCCCCACTAAGATTGGGTTTTATATAGGGTGCACAACCATTTCCACTACTTTGTATTGCTAATTTACTTTGTGTTTTATCCTAAGTTATATCATAATTAATTTCATTATCAATTAATATGAAAGTTTTATATCTACATTAAGATGCAGAACTCTACTTCCACTTTGCATTTCCAATTAATTTTGCAATTCGTTATAAGTGACATCGTATTTAATTTCATAGTGAATTAATACTATATTATTCATATATGTAAAAAGAATAATGTTCTATAAATATTGAAAATAATTAAAATCTTTAAATCTTTTGAAATTCAGATTCATAACTTGATAAATTCTCAAATCAATAATCAAATATTTAATAAACATTCAAAATAATCTGGTCATATCAATTATATAGTTCTCATAAAATTCAAAAGAATCTTTTCGGAGGCCAAACTACTTTTCATATATAATACCTCAATACAATGTATTGGAAGCTGTGATACATATTTTATTGGTCTCAAAAGATCGTTATGGAATATCTTACTCATCTAAAAGTTATTTCTTACCCATATTATACAACTATGCATGTGATAAAATTGATATAAGTTTTTGATATAAATTATTGATTACAAATGGCTATTTACAATGATGGGTTAAAATCACCTTAAAGCTTTGCTTTTTTTTTTCAAATTATATATAAATTAATTTTAATTTTATAAATTATTTAATTTATTATAAATATGTAAAATAAAATTAATAATATTTTGAAATAAATTTATTAAATATTGAAATAATTGATTTAACTTTTTTTTATAAATAAATTTGAAAATTAAATTTTTCCAAAATTGTGGAATTTTTAAGATCTTTAATAAAATTTGAAATTAAAATAAATCTAAACTATATTTTTAATTTTAAATCTATATTACAATATTCTAATTTTAAATCTATATTCATGATCTAACAAAGTGTTATAAAAAATCCTTTTCTCCTTTATTAAACAAAACATTCTAAAATGAACGAACCATGATGTCTCACTATAATACAATAAAAGCAACACTCAAACTGGATGTATGCCTTAGAGTGTGATTATCTTAGCAATCAAGTTTTGGACGAATTAACTGAAACATATAAAATGTTAATTTAAGTTTAACCTCCAGTTGGCCACGAATGCTATAAGAGGAGGCAATGTGTGGCAGAACGCTAAAAGATCTGCCATCTGGACAAAGAACATCTTCTTAACTCGATTGCAAAAAAAAAATGTACTTTCCCGCTTTTATGGAGGTATTTTCTTTGGCCCGCTTTGATCATATGCGGCTGCTTTTGTATATTTTGTGTATTTGAGTGGTGTTATGAACATGCTTTTGATTCCTGTATTTTATGATCATCTGGTTTTTATACAATGGAGTTCCCCCAGATTATTATGTCATAGTTTGATCCTTTTATTATTAGCTGGATTTCTTTCATGCTGATCCCATTTTGACCAAATTTAATGGGTCAATTTCAGATGTAAATATTTGAACTCTTATATCTCTCATATAATATAATATTTAGCTTTTTCATCCTTAAAAAAAACAGGTATTTTCATTACTATCTTCTCCATTATCATGGATTTAGATGGATTTTTTTGTGATTTACAAAATCTAAATTTAAATTTCCATACACTTTCAATTTTATTTAGTTATTAAATTACAAAATCAAATTTTGAATAATAAAAACCATCAAATTTTGAATAATAAAAACAACGCCAATTAAAAATTGATTTTGAATATTAAAACAATGCCTATTAAAAATTGAGCAAATATAAAACTAGTTATAGCATTTTTTTTGGTGTTTATAAAACATTACTAAAAGAAATTCATATACATAAGAAATTAAATTCAACGATCTAAAAGTCTAAAACCTTTAT
The DNA here is from genome assembly GCA_000404065.3 of Pinus taeda. Classification (NCBI taxonomy): domain Eukaryota; kingdom Viridiplantae; phylum Streptophyta; class Pinopsida; order Pinales; family Pinaceae; genus Pinus; species Pinus taeda. Next base: position 421,233 of record APFE031059403.1, read on the forward strand.
ATACATATGATTTTAATTAAAATAATTTTTATTATTTTTATTTTTTTTTAATCAGTGGTATTACTTGTTTCCATTAATCAATTAAAACATATTATTGAAATTTATGTAGTTATAATTTTTTTTAAAATAAATTATTTGGATAGTCAAAAGTGTCTGGAATTTGGATTAAACAAATTAATTAAACGGAAATAGTGTTTAAATTATGTTCAAATGATGCAAATAGATTCAGTCCTTAATCAAAAAAACCTTTGAAGCATCCAAAATCTTAAAAATTAACAACTATAACTTAGATTTATAAAAATCTTTACTAAAAATATATTACCAAAATTTCTATAATTTTCAGAAGAAAAAAAACAATCTGATTAAACTAGGGCTTTCCTTTCTACCTACTGCCATGAGCGCATCATTCCATATCAGTACAAAATTCTACATCACAGCACCCCTCATAGTGTCACACAGGTGGGGCGGCTACAACGGAACCTGGCCAATGGCCATCATTCCACTGCTTAAAGAACTGACAGACACTGCTTATATATAAAGTGGGAAGCAATTGATGTCTCTGCGCACGAGAGGCCACGTCAAGAGATCCCAAAGTGGGGATTGTGCTAAAATCTTGTTTTTCTTCGCTTGATGCTGAGAAAACGAAGGATACCTTTCGGCCAAGTCGAGAGTGAACTTGTTCCATATTTCTACTGTCCCACAAGAATGATGGGGTTTGAACATGGGTCGGAGAGCCACGAGTTGCTATTATTTCTGGGAAGTCTCCAAAGTTACTTGTTGGTTGTGAGATTTCATTACATTTTTACTTGAGGAAACAAAGTATGGAAACATGAATTATTTTCATAAGGATTGTTGGTGGAGTTGGCTTTAAATGTGGGTTTAGCCTTAGTGCCCGGGATGTGTAACTTTTAAAGCGACTGGGGGACTTGACTATAAACCTTTGTTACCTGATTGCATATTTTAATTTTAAAACGAGACATAAGTTTCAAACTTCCTAAGAAATGGGAATGACAATACTTAATTTCCTCATGCATGTGTGTTTACATTACACCATCAAGTCACTTTTATAACTATAATAAAATTACTAGTCAAGTGGACTTGACCATTGGGAGAAAACATTAAACATCTTTTTCATTGGTTATAAACCACACTCATATGAATTGAGCATTGATGGATACTTCTCTTTGCTTAATTTAGGCTAGATATTGCAGCATTAGTTTTGTGGCCGAGTTAGTTTTGTGGCCAAATTGAGCAGATTTTTTTACTATTTTGTTGATTTTTTTTTAAATTTAACTATTTTTTGGGAAAATGCTAAATATTCATAATTCTTTGTAAATTCAAAAATAATTCTCTATTTTCTAGAAATTTTATTTCTAATTTTCCATTGGCTGAGCAAGTTTTGATGTGACATAATTCTTCTAGTGGAAGGTGACATAATTCTCCAAGTGGAAGACATTTTATTTTTAGTATATGTTAGTGTTTGGAAAATCATTTTAAAATAAAAGAAACGCTGATTTTGTGAGTAGCCATTTCATCGGTGAGTGCTCTAACACTGACATTGACACAATGTTATGAGAAGTTCCTTTATGTAGGCGGGGGAGGGCAGGTGGGGGAGGAGCATTTCATCGATCAGTACTCTCACATTAACATTGACACCGACACTATGACAGGGATTGCTAGTGTCATAATGTTGATACATTGTGCCGAGATGTAGATGTGTGGAGGAAGATTTGTTACATTGATACAAATCGTTCTCTGCATTTTGCACAAAGTATCAACATTTTTTTATGATTGCTCTAATCAACATAAATGATACCAAAAACCTATGTGTATATATATTATTATTATTATTATCATCATCATCATCATCATCATCATCCAATTTTAAGGTCATGACCAAGCCAAACACCAAATTAGTATATGTGTGTGTGTGTGTGTGTGTGTATACATATATATAATGAGGTATAAAGATTGGAATCATAGCTTGTTAAAATCTTGTTGTTGCCTACCATATTTATATGACAGGATGATCAGATCTAGAGAAGGCACGAAAGCTAAGCTCGATGATATGCTTATTATTAACATTCACTCATCGACACGAAGAACAATAACTCACCATTCACATACAAAGAATTTCGTTTCTACTCTATAAAGTTTCCTTAGCCTTTCCTTCCTTCTTCATGAATGTTCCTTTTTCCAAAAGGCAGATTCGTGCTTCATTGCCATCAATATGGAGTGTGAGTGGCATTTTATCTATTGCGCAAAGCTTTTTTGGTTGTGCAAAGCTCTGCACCTTCGAACTTATCTTATATTGACCCAATTTCAACTTTCATCCACCACTAATCACCGTGAATATAATTATCATTATACACAGAACTATGTTCGTTTCGTTTGTGGAACAAATTTGTTTCTAGGCACAGTGCATGATGGTAAACGTATGCTAGGTAGAGAAACTCTTTTGTTGGTAGTTCCTAGTCTGCTTAGTGAGCTATGTCTGTGGTAATTTGTGGAGCAGGATGGCTATAAGGTGTGTCTGTCTAGATTTGCTTCCCTTGCTCCCCATCGCTAGATATGCTCTCTCATTGATTGGCTTAGGCTTTCCTCATGCTAAGGAAGGGTTCTATGTATTTTACTTTTACTTCTATTTCTCTAGCTTAGACAGAATACAAAGTGAGGGCTTTATGAGCACATGGAAATCCCCAACAAGGCCATTTCACACTATAACTCACAGATTAAGAGTTTCATGCCTACATCGATGGTTGTTGTATGGACTCATTTGGTCAATGTGCTTTGGTCCTAACAAATATCCAGTGATAGAGGTTTCAAGTTTTAGGCTTTAGGATCTACATACATCATGTGCCTAGCTTTGATGTGATTTATTCAAACTCAGGTCACTTAGCAGCTCTTGCTTTTATTTTAAGTGCTCCTATAGAGGTTCGACTCATATGTTGATAGAATAGTTCAATGCCTAGATCAACATAGTGTTATGTCTGCAATTCTCAAGGAAAAACACATTGTTGTTACTGGAAAACGGTCACTGAGCTCATTTTTCGTAATTTACTGATGTTGTGTCATAAACCAATCTCAAATGATAAGGTCCTACCTACGTTCAACTAATTCCACTAGTGATTACATAAAGTGTTAGAATTTTTAATTACTCTCGTGTGCATGTTAGGTATGACGAGATGAATTGAGTTAAGTGCAGTTTATATTAAGAGTGTGATTTAGTTCAAGTCTACTTATATTTGGAAAAGCTTAATTCAGTGTAAATTTGCATGGAGCATTTAGTTAGAGTTGAATCAAGTTAGTTGGAAATAACATGATTCCATAATTAGTAAGTTAAGGTTATGTATACATGTGATTGGGCCAGTGTGAGAAGTGTCAAAGGTATGAGGCCGCAAGAGCCAAGAACCACAACTCTTAATTGTGTATGTGAGAAGTTTTATCAATAAAAGTGTATTTTTATGTGTTAAATTGTGTTTCCTCCTCTCTACTTTTTCATCAAATTGGTATTAGTGTGAGATTGAGCTGACAGATCTAAACAACCTAGGTATCTAACAGGTTTCTAGCTGCATTCTAAAAAGAGCCATTAGTGTTAGTTAAAAGAGCCATATTTTGTCGACTTTTTCTGAACAGAGTGAGGTGACAACCCTAAATGCCACAAGTCGAATGTTGAAAGTCAAGCAAAAGTTTTATTTTCTTCCACTGCATCTGTAACCAATCACTGCCACTACTTTGAATCAAATAAAAAATATATTTGAGAGACTCTTCGAGTGAGAAGTCAGTTTTTTAAGACAAAAATTCCAAAAAAATCTATTTTAAAAGTTTTCAAAGTGTCATAGCTTTAGACATTGCGGAAGGTTTTAAGTTTGAAAAGTTTAAAACAGATATTCCAAAGTTTGTTACAAGTTTATCAAAGGATTATTAAAGGCTATGTTTTAAAGTTAAAAGGCGAAGACCATAAGTGCTCTTTTAAAGTTAAACTTTCGAGAAACAAGTATATTTGAAAAGGTTTTCTCTTTTAAGATGAGAGTTATCTTTATTAAAGTATGTGGGCCACTTCAATGTTTTTAAAAGTGTTTTTATATTACATAAAAATATTGATAGTATAAGTACGATGGTGTTTTTTCTAATGGACTTATTTATTAAAAGGGGGTGTATAAAGGTTTAACAAGGTTTTGAAAAAGGTAATATGAAGAAGACTTTAGGAGGACAAATTTTTTGGAGAATCCCACTTGAAAGTGGATGATGGTCATAAAGACTATAAAAGTGAAATCCATTATGAAGAAATGCATATGGATGAAGATCATTAGGGGAATTTTGAGGTATAAAATGGACCTCCTAAGGATAAAATAGTATTGGAAATAATAAAATAAGATTACATTACATCATCAAATTTTAGAGGGAAAAAATAAAAAACTATTGTTTCAACTCTTATTTTCAACTTATCTCCCTATGGGTTTACTCAAATTTCAAATGGAAACACTTGTTGGATGAAAATTATGTTTCCTCATCTAAGGATTACCCATTTTTCATATTTTCAATGGACCCTACTACATAAAAAGAGAGAAATACATTAAAAAACGTGATTGCAATCACATCTTTTCATGTATTTTTCATTTTTCATGTAGCAAGGTCCATCAAAAGTATGCAACATGGGTACTCCCTAGATGAGAAACTAAATTTTGCATCCAATGAGTACTCCCACTAGAAATTTGAATAAATCCTTAGGGAGATAAATTGAAAATACGAGTTGAAAAAATAGTTTTATTATTTTATTATTTTTTGATCTTTTTACTTTTTTACTCCAAAAATAGTGAATCATCCCCCATGGTTGACATCATCAATTCGAATCCTATTGGTTCTTATAAACTTTATTTTGGTTGTACATTTTTTTAGGAGGCCCATTTTAGACCTCAAAATTCCCCTAATGTTGTAGAAAAGATTGTAGAGAGTGAAGTTGAAGCCTCTGTGTATGAAGCAGAGAAATAGCATATAAATGCTCAAGGACTCCACTGTAACGTTGATGGTGAAGATTATGTTGAATCCCACTACGACGAAACACATGTGGATGATGACTGCAAAATGAGATGTGAATTAGTAAATCCAAACACAACTAATGAATTGGATGAAGTTGACATTGTTAATGACCACATGCATGATCAGATATCCCACCATAGAGTGGATGAAAATTATGTTGAGAGAAGCCTACTTGTGTTTGGAAGCCAAGTGGAAGACAACATGTTAGCGACAACTAACGATTTCAAAGAAGATGAAAATGAAGTGCTTCAAAATTTTTTGATGAGAATATCCAGTGACTACATAATAATGGAAGATAGCCCTAATGAAGTTGAAGAGGAAGAGAAGAAATCTATAATTGAAGAGCGCAATGAATATATTTATAACATCGATTTTGAGTGTGTAGGTAAATAGGATAACAGTCTAGCTAAAAGAGAAGATGAAGAAAAGGATACAGGAAAGGACATGGAAGTTTCTAAAGTTGAAGAAGAAAGCATTGAAACAATATTTCAACAATGGAGTCAAGAAGAAATTAGATTTTACTATCAAGAAATATGGCAAAAAGAAGATAAGGAATATGAAGTGCAAGAAGGAGAGAAAAGAAGGTGGTTTGAAGATGAATAGTTGTGGCAATAGTACATGGTTGAATGAATCTTTGAAGAGGAAGTCGCAGAAGATATATTCAGAGGAAATACAAGAGAAGTCAAATAAAAATTGCAGTAGTAGCACGTGAAGAAATATGGAGCCTACAACAAGAAAACAAAACAAAAAATGAAGCAGTTTTGAGGATATAAAATTTGGAAGAAACGAAAAAAGAAAATGCAAAATTGTAAAAGGTTTTGATTCATTGTAAGCCTTACTGAGACTTAGATCAATAAGCATGTTTGAGTAATGATTGAGTCAAGTTTCTATTGTAAGCCTAGTAGGAATAGTTGAGTCATGTTGATTCAAGTTTGAGTTATGTTGACTCATACGATCATAATTTAGGGGGAGCGCTAGAAATTGTAATTACTCCCGTGTGTATGTGATGCATGAAGAGATGAGTTTAGTTAAGTGTCATCTATATTAAGAGTGTGAGTTAGTTCAAGTCCAATCTATGTTTGGGAAAGAGTAATTTCACGTGAGTTTGCATGGAGTAGTTAGACAGAGTTGAGTCAAGTCAATTGGAAATAACATGATTTCATAATTAGTAAGTTAGGGTTATATATACCCATGATTAGGTCACCATGAGAAGTGTCAAAGGTATGCGGCCAAAAGTGCTAAGAACCCAAGCTCGATAATTGTGTATGTGAGAATTTTTATCAATAGAAGTGTATTTTTGTGTGTTAATTGTGTTTCCTCCTCTTCGATTTTCTATCATAAAGGACCAGTAGCAATGCCAGTGATCCAAACAGTAAAATGATATCAATAATTATTTGTTTATTTATTTCATTTTGAAGATGCCAAAAATCCCATTTCCATAAGAAAATAGTTGATTTCTAACTTACTAAGGTCGAGAAACAAACTAAGTTGGTATGTAATAATTTGTATAATCCATAGAAAGATATCATATATTTATCTTTTTTAGATTTTCCAGTCATAACATCATTTTTTCTCAAAATTAATCTCATTATCAGTAACCATTATGATCTTATTACCTCAAAAAATGAATAGCAATAGATAGCATTTTGATGGCCCATTATCGGTGAGCCAACATGCCTTCAGTGAGAGACTCTGTATATTCAGAGACTTTGACCTGATTGGCTTTCACACACACACACACACACATATATATATATATGTATGTATGTATGTATGTATGTACGTATATATGTATGTATGTATGTATGTATGTATGTGTATGTATATGTATATGTATATGTATATGTATATGTATGTATGTATGTATGTATGTATGTATGTATGTATGTATATATACATACATACATACATACATACATATACATATACATATACATATATATGCAATAATTCTCAAAATTCATTATTAAAATTCGCATTTTTGCATCGTTTCCCTACTCTACCTTAGCAAAGTGTGTTATATGGGGGAAAGATCCCTTCTTTACTAGAGATATAAGGTGGGATCAATATTGTAGATATAAGAAGGAAGATACCAGAGATATAGGTGAGAACACATATACCAGGGCTAGATGCAGGAAAGAGACATTTGGAGAGATATAAGGTGGGAGAGACCCCATCTCGTATCTTAATGGTCTAGAATGGGTAAAAATATATCATATCGAAGGTACGATTTCATTTTTACTCTATAAAGTTCCCTTTTGCCCTCCTTCCTTCTTCATGAATGTTCCCTTTTCCAAAATTCGGATTGGTGCTTCATTGTTGTTAGTCCAGAGTCTGAGTGGTCTTTTATCTACTCTGTCGAGTTCCACACCTCTGCACTTATTTTTTATTGACCCAACATCTACTTCCAAGGATTTTCTAATCATCGTGAATATAATTATCCTTATACATATACCCATGTTCATTTCGTTTGTGGAGCGAATTCAGTCCTATATTTTTCTTTAGGGCATGCGAACCACTGGCACTTGGATTCATGTGCCCTTCCTTTATAAATTTCTTTCTCAATTTTATTGAATTTGGCTTGAAATTGTATGGAGATTGAGAAATCTCATGTCCAATTCCAACTTCATTAGATTAGCTATGATTTTTCCTATTATATTTTTTTCCACATTTAAAGATTAGGTGATTGTAGATTTCTTTCTAGCTGGTCTGGCTAAATTTATTTGTTTTATGACAATATCTTGTAATTTAGCTCAAATATTTTTAGTAATTTCCCAAATCAAGCATACTGGAATTTTTCATGAGTATTAAGGAAGCATAAATATTTTGGACATTCAACCATGAAAATATCTAATTTAACCATAGATTCAAGCATTTTCATTCGAAGTATCATGCCTTTTCATATACATTCAACAATTTATATTCAAAATATCATGCATTGCCAATTTTAAAATTTATTTGTGTGATGTTAACCAGGCAATCCCTTATATGAAGAGAAGTGATCCCTCTAGCCCAATGTGAGGGTCTAGTAACAACTATGACAAAACAAGAAAACTTCCCTAACCTAAACCTGAATGACAAATGAGAAAGAGGGATGGCCTACCTCTCTCCTATGCGCTCGACCTTTGATGATGATAATGATCCCTTAGCTCCCATGCTCTCTTCTCGCTAGTCCTTGTATATGAATACCTACAAGAAGGATCAAAATACAACAACAAGAGAGATCATATCATATACACTCCAGTATAAGTTATACAACAAATCAAGGAGTATTGTACTAATCAAACCATCATAAACAAGTTTATGGGAAGTAAAACATGTTTTGTATTAATGATTCAATCAAAGAGGGAATCATACAACTAGTGCCTTGATGTTGAAGGACTCCTTCAAGATGGTTCCAAGTCCAAGCCAAACTTAAAAAGCTCTCCTTTCCTCTCTCACCAAAATGGCAACATCTAAGCACAATTGAGTAGAAGAATGGAAACTAGGAATGACTAACCCATTGAAGAAAGTGAAGAACGAATTTATAATGATGGAGAGGAGGTTAGAGATCCACCAAAGGGGGACGAAGGTCATTATCCTAAAGGTAAGATACCTAAAGGTAGGATGAAAGGTTATAAATAGGAGTAATCGACCATATCTTCATCCAACAACTACCAGCTCACCGTTCTCGAGGCTTCTAGTAAGAGAAGCTTCTGCTCCATTTTTGGAGAAACTGCCTGAAGAGGACTAGCGTGGATTTTCCTATCAAAAATCGCACTGCCAGCGCTAGTCACTAGTTAGATAAAGGTTACCATCATGAATTTTCCTAATAAAAGTAGGTCTTGCAAATCAGCTTTTTTCACAAATTTTTCCAGAATTACTTCAAGACATTAGTTCTCCATCTCTTTAGGGATGTGTCGAGGATATAATTCATGGTGAATGAGTTTACACAACTTTTTTCACTTTATAACATTTGTGATGGCAATGGCACAAAGGATAACACTTCGGGTACAGAGTTGGGAATGTGATAAAATATTGTGTAATATATTCCCCCTAAATCATGAAAGAAAAGCAAGAAGTGATGGTTGAAGTGTTTTATCAGTGAAGGCAAGGAGCTTGGAAGAACACCATCAGGAGACTTGAAAATCAAGCATGATACAATATATGACATCTTTGATATATATACATATGCCTGATAATACATCTGAATAGACATCAAAACATAATACATGAATCCACGGTATGGACATAGCCATCCGTCTAAAAAGGATCATGTATATGGATCCACGACATGGATGCAACCATCCATATGAAAAAGATCATATCTAAGGATCCATGGCATGGACACAACCATCTGTATGAAAATGATCATGTATAAAATGATGAATACTCAATAACTCCTCACATCCTGGATTTTAACAGATGAGATCGAGGGTCTTCATCTCTATCCCAATCAAAGTACGAATCTAACCATGTGAATAGGTGTATTGACGTTGATGATTTCTCCTTGATGAGCATATTATAGATGAGAACATCTTTAATAGCCTGGAGAGGAGTTAGTTTAACACAAAAACTCTTCAATTCTCCCAAAAGTTCAACCTCTTCTAGGGTGTGGTGGCTAGGGTCGATCAACCTCTTAGGAAAAGGAGGTGGGTTGAATTAAGGCACACTCTATTCCTTCTCTCCTTCAATCTCTTTGGGTGGAGAAGGTGGGTGGTTATCTGGAAGCACTCTCCCAGACCGAAGATTGATCTCCTGGATTTTCACAACGTAAGCAGGGTAAGATGTCTCTCCACTATAGACCTATTGGGGTTGCTTGTTGTTCAGGTTTAGATTTGGTTGAGCAGGAATTTGAGGTTTCTTAGGAGGAGTAGGATGAGTGAGTTATCGATAAGGTTGGGGTAGAGGTAGTAAAGTAGGAGGTTGGTTAACTTGAGGCCTCTACCCTTATGATGGGTTGCTCCATTGAGAAGATTGGTGGATATGGCTGAAAAGGATGGTTGACAGGTTGAGGAGGTTATGGAGGAGCATAAGGCCAAGAAGGGGGTGTGGACCAAGATGGGTGAGTGGAAGAGTACCAAGGTTGCAAGGTTGTAGTTTGATTTGGATTATAATAAGAGTAGTGCGCACCTTGCATGCCTTGTTGATATGGCCTAGGTCCTTGAGGTCTTCTTTGATTGATGAAACAAAGTTGCACTAACCCCCCTTCTTCTTCTTGATATATAGGCTTTAGTCCTGGTAAAGAAGGGCACTTGTATGTTGTGTGAGTTTCTTCACAGACTAGGAAAACCTCTATGACATTTAAGCGACACTCATTCCTAAGCATTAGGGGAATTTTAAGGTTTAAAATGGGCCTCCCAAGAAAAAGGTACAACCAAAATAAAATTTATAAGAACCAATAGGATTCAAGATGATGATGTCAACCATGGGGTATGATTGACCATTTTTGGAGTAAAAAAGTAAAAATAGTAAAAATAGTAAAATAATAAAACTACATTTTAAACTCATACTTTCAAGTCATTTCCCTAAGGTTTTACTCAAATTTTGAGCAGGAGTACTCGTTGGATATAAAATTTAATTCCTCATCCAAGGAGTACCCATGTTGCATACTTTCGATGGACCCTACTACACAAAAAATGAGAAATACATGAAAAAATGTGATTGCAATCACATTTTTCATGCATTTCACACTTTTCATGTAGTAGGGTCAATTGAAAGTATGACACATGGGTACTCCTTGGATAAGGAATCAAATTATGCATCCAATAAGTGTTTCCGCTCGAAATTTGAGTAAACCAATAGGAAGATAAGCTGAAAATACGAGTTGAAGAAATATATTTTTTCTTTTTTCCCCCTAAAATTTGATGATTAATCTAATATTATTTTTATTATTTCCATTATTATTTACTAATTTCCTTAGGATACCCATTTTTAAACCTCAAAATTCCCCTAATGATCTCTTTTGGTGCATTTTGGGCAGAAAATACTAGTGCCCTTTGTGCTTCCTCTTGTTTTCTTTCAATTTACATGGTATCCATGTGCAGTGTAATGGTATGCAACATTTCACTCTTGAAATCCTCCAACATGTTGCCTGTCTCATTCTTAATGAAAGTTGTGGAGGTAGAGGAACTGACAAAACCTTGACTAGCCCTACCCTTCTTTCTAGCAGCCCTAGATTGATTCTTGAAGACAATTTGAATGTCATCATAGGATCAATGATAAATATCTCCCATAGAGAGCATGTTTAGGGTCTCCACCATGTCTTCCCTGATTCCTTAGAGAAGAACTATTTTGAGTGATTTAGGATCAAGGGTGTAGTTAGCCCTCCTATAACTAAGTTCAAATCTCTCCTCATAAACTTCTAGGGATTCATCAAGTCCAAGAGTCATCCTAAGGATTTATTCCTTGGTTTATTTGGACCTATAGTAGTCCATATACTTGTTATTGAAGTCTTGCTGCATTTGGGCCTAGGTAGTGATGCTACCCCCAAGCAGACCCATAAACTAGTGCAAGGCTACATCCTTAAGGGTAGAGGGGAATAACTTTAGCTTCTGTTCATTAGAGGAATAGTCATAGGTCCTACAAACAACAAAACATTCAAACATGAAGGTATCAAGATCCTCAGAGGTTAAGCCATGGAAGTGTGGAAGGGAAGTAGGTCTATATTCTTCATTCTATCCTCTCCATTGGTCTCTATGATAGGGAAAACCTCATTTTCTCTATTTTTAGCCATAGTTTGGGTAGGTGAAGTGCATTCTTATTCTTCCCCAATAGGTTCTTCAAAAATTTCAGGTTTCTCAACAAGAGGGTCTTTTAACTCCCTTGTAGTCAGAGAGGGAATCTAACAGTCAACGAAGAAGAGTGAAGGTTGATTGCTTGAGGGTATGGGGGTTTTTGGTAAGAATTTTCCTTTAGTATCTCTACTCCTATGAGGCATGAAAGAAAATTTTTCTCTTTTTCTTTTATGTTACTTGTTCAAAATTGTATGCAAAATAGAAATAATGCTTAAGTAGAAACAAAATCTACCTAGATGCCTCCCTGCCAGCATCACCAAAAAGTGGTGAGCCCTGGTATTGCACCAAGAATGTTGTAACTCCCAAAGGCTCCCCAAGTCAATTCATCAACCCAAATTTCATACAAACTTTGAGGTTGTAGTTCTATGTGCACAACAGATAGGATTCCACTCATGCCACCCTCAATTATGACATTAGATCAAAAAGTGCTCAAAAACCCTTCCTTCTACTAAATTAGAATGAAAGCTTGATAAAAGGAGAAATTGGAAATTTCTTCTACGTATGAAAATAGAAATGCCATTGACTCAACTTGTGAAACCCTAATTACTCAATTCATGAAAAGATAAAGGCTAACCTACTTGCAGAAATGAAGCTATGTTATCTTGCAGAATTCATCACACTACCTCATATACTTGCATAAAGCAAACTAATATATCTTGTATAATTCATCAAACTACCAATAAAAATCGCAGGTACCATATACCTAGTTCATACTTGCTCCTAAATCAATAACCTATTTGCATGTTAAAGAAACTAACTCTACTCTTTTTTTGCAGTGAAGACAAGGAAGATTTGGGTGGCATGGGAGCCTTTCCTAATAATATTATACAGATGGAGGTCATTTTGCATTTATGTTAGGTCAAAGGTGCATTGTGGGTCAAAACTAATGAAGAAAAAGGCTACTATAGATTTGCTACAGGGGATTTCTACAGGAGGCCTGTAATGCTATAGGCAGGCTTGTAATGCTACAGGAGGTTATCCAAGTGGTTCTTGAAGGCGAAAACGTTGGCTTGGGGGTATGGAGATGTGAATAGTAGTTGAAGAAAATGAATAAGGTTGGTTTGAGCCCCTAGCCAAGCTCAAGGCCTCTCGAAGGCCTATCTTTCACTATGATGAGTGCTCTCGGTGACCTAGACATAATATCTTATAAAACAGGGTTTTTCGGATAGAGCTTGGAGGTGAAAGGAGAAGGTGAAAGAGCTCAGGATGGAAGTGATGAAGGGGCCCAACCCTGTAGGTCAATCATCCCTACAATCAATCACATGAATGCATCCATTTATCATTTTCAAAATGAAATAACTTACGATAGAAAAGATGAGTTGAATTTAGATGACATCTAATTCATGCAAACCATTGATATACTTACTCAACTAACTCATAAACTACAAAAAGAAAATGTAAAAAAAGACAAAAAATACTAATATATTTCCAAGAAATCATAAACACAATATTTTTTGGCTATGGTTGTGAATCCTTCCACTCATTCTCCCATAAGAGAGGTGATGTAGAGGCTACAACCACATGATTTTATAGGTTAACTTCTAATGAAATGAAAAAAACTATGAGGTGTTTGGAATCAAGAAAAAAACATAAGTATAAGAAGAGGGAAGAAATCTTCTGGGTTGGACCCAAACCCAAGGGTCTTAGCCCTCTGAAACTAACTCAGATGCAGCTTAAAATCTAACTTCTCATTATCAAAAAGTGAAGGTCTAATACATCACATAAAAGTTGAAAAATAACAATGTCAATGCTTGGAGCTAAATAGCTACTCCTAGATGAACAAAAACTTTGAATCCTAATGAGCTCTTCCTATGTTTTATTTATACAAAAGGGTAGCTGAAGTAGCTCCCTTGAAAATAGGAATGGTTCCCTCCTTGATCTAAAAAATGGTGGATCTTGACCTCCCTAATCTTCACTTGGACTAAGAGTCACTCAGCTGCCAATGAATTCAAACTGGTGAGAGAGGATATGGTGATCCTAAGCTGAGTTTAGGGAGTGAAGGAGGTGGAAAAACCCCCTAGATTCTCTCCTAGTTTTCTCCATTGAGCCTCTGCATAATAATATCCTAAAAATGCCTCATTTTCCTGCAATTAAACCACATTATGCCACATACTATGACAAAAACCTTCTATTCCTCTTACTAATTATAATATAACAAAAAAAGTGAATTAATGCAAGAGAAGGGTAGTTTGAAGGCTAGAGGATGACATATTAATCTTCAAAATGTACCTACTGATGGGACTCATCATCTATCGTCGCCACAAAAAACAAATGGCTTGCAAAAATGTTGGGATATGATTATGAAATAATTTACAAGTAGGGGCGTGACAATGTAGTGTTCGATTCCTTATCATGGCAATTTGAGGATGAGGGAACGCTTTTATCGCTCTCTCTACCCATACCATATTGGATTGAAGAGGCCTGCCATGAATGGTTCTCCCACCCCTCTTTGTCCTAGCTCATTAATAACTTAAGTACATATCCTAATCCCTCAGAATACTACTCTTAGAAGGATGAGGTTCTTCGTTACAAGGATCAAGTAGTGTTATCCCTGGCATCCACCCTAAAAAATTGCATCTTGAAAGAGTTGCACTCCTCTCCTATCGCAGGAAATTTAGGCTTTCAGAAGACTTATGCACAATTATGTTACTCGTTCTTTTCGACAAGCATGAAGAATGACATTCTTACTTTTATAATAGAATTCAATGTATGTTAGCACAACAAAGGGGAAACGATGAAGCAAATAGGACACTTACAGCCATTTCCTCTTGCTGCTTCCATAAGGATGGATGTTTCCATGGATTTCATTATAGGTATTCCGAAATCCACCAAAAAGTCAGTCATCATGGTGGTTGTTGACATACTTTCCAAATATGCTCATTTTTGTTTTCTACCACACCCATTTACACTAACATTGTTGGCTTAAGTTTTCATGGACCAAATATTCAAACTGCATGGCACGCTGACTTCCATTATGTCTGATCGAGACCCCAATTTCACTAGCAAATTTTGGTAGGAAATTTTCAAGCTACAGGGCATGCAACTGCAACTGAGTACAACATATTATACGCAAACAGATGGTCAAACAAACGTAGTCAAAAAATGTTTGGAGATCTATCTGGAGTGCTTCACTTCAAACAAGCAACATCAATGGGTATAATGGTTTCATTTCGGTGAATGGTGGTATAATACTAACTATCATGAAGCCACGAAGATGATGCTATATGAGGAAGTGTATGGCCAACTCCCACCCTCACCATCTTCTTAAATCCCTGGTTATTCTAAAGTACACAAAGTTGATCAACTCCTACAAAACCATTCCACCATGATCACTCATCTCAAAGATAATCTACATCAATATTAGAATAGAATGAAGCAACAGGTTGACCAAAATCATTCTAAGTGGTCATTTCAAGTACGTTACCAGGTGTTCCTCCAACTCCAACTGATCCAAGTGGCTCCAGAGACACTCAGACGTCAAAGAGGGCTCAGAATAACTCAAAAATAAAAGTCATTGTATTGATGTGAAAGAAGGACCATATCATAGTGGTCATCTCCCTGCTTGCAACGATGTGAACAACACTCAAATCCGAGTTTGTATGCTCTAGATATTCGTGGTCAAAGTTTTGGTCAAACCTAGCCAAGTGGTAGGGTTAATTAGGAATTAATTGGCTGAGTCTTGGTGCATAGAATCTAGCCACTGGAATGGGTGACTTTGTCGAACCGTTAAGCCATCCAGTAACCCTTAAAAATTGGTCAACGAAAAATGATAGGTTTTTTTTATGTAAAAACAAAAAACCAATATAGTGTTGCATTGGCGAGCCGCCACCACCGGTAAACCCAAAAGCGCATCATATATTATTAAATAAAAAAATAAAAATTTGTTATTTTTTCAGTGGGTGGGAAAACCCCGATGACCCCAAACCATGACATATCACAACTACATGCTATATTAAACACATAACAGATAACTGTTACATGCCACCAAACATCAACATAACCACAATATGTATTAAATGACATTGTTGTAACATATATATCGTGACAGGTGGGCCATCCACTGACAGACCCGCCCCCACCTTCCATCATTGTTGCTACGTGTAATGAAGACTAGGGGTGCGGGGCTCAAACCTACCCGACCATCCAGACCATCCTACCTACCGGGCACCCCCACAACCAACCATCCCAAAAAAACATTACTTGACCACCCATTACATAAAATTCACATTATTGAAAATGTTAAAAAATAAAATGGCTATCATCTCTCAGTGTCTCCCATTATTATGTTACTTTTATTGATGATGCAACTAGAAAAACTTGGATTTATTGTATTAAGAATAAATCTGATGTATTCGATACTTTCAAGAAATGGAAAGCTTTGGTTGAGATTGAGACAAGAAATAAATTGAAGTGTCTCAGATCAAACAATGGAGGTGAATATTGCAGCAAAGAGTTTGATAGGTACTGTTTAGAGTATGGAATTCATAGAGAGAAGATAGTTCCAAGAACACCACAAGAAAATTGTGTATCAGAAAGGATGAACAGAACAATCATGGAGTGTGCAAGGTGCATGAGATTGCATGCAAGATTGCCTTTACAATTTTGGGCAGATGCTATAGATATTGTTGTTTATCTAATAAACAGAGGTCCTTCAAGTTCCTTGGATGGTGGTGTTCCAGAGGAAGCATGGATAGGTAATAAGGTGAACTACTCTTTTTTAAAGCCTTTTGGTTGTGAGGCCTTTGTCCATATTAATAAAGAAAATAGAACAAAGCTTGAGGAAAAGTCAAGGAAATGTACCTTTATTGGATATGGTTTTAATCATTTTGGTTATCACTTATATGATTACGAAAATCACAAAATCATTAGAAGTAGAGGTGTAATATTCAATGAAAAGGTTTTGTATAAGAATCAGTTGCAGGAAAAGAAAGAGGAAAAAGAACACAAGGAATATGCAGTTTTTGATGAAATCACTGAAAAAGTAAAGGTGCCTAAAAATAATAATAATCAACAACCATAACAATAGCAACTAGCACAACAGCAACAGGCACCCAAAACACCTTAAAGTGGTGGTAGAAGATCTACTAGGATAAGTATACCCCCTGAACAATACTCTCCTTCGTTATATTATTTATTGTTGATTGATTTTGGTGAACCCAAATGTTATGAAGAAGCAATGTAGGTTGAAAGTAGGAAGAAGTGGGAGGTAGCCATGGAAGAAGAGATGGAATCCTTAATGCATAACTAGACTTGGGACTTAGTCAAGTTGCCTACAGGAAAAACTAAATTGAAGAATAAATGGGTTTACAGGCTGAAGGAAGAAGATGGAGGAAGACAAAGGTACAAAGCTAGACTTGTGGTGAAGGGGTTTGCACAACAGAAAGGTATTGATTTTGATGAAATATTTTCTCCTGTTGTTAAAATAACTTCAATCAGAACTATTTTAAGTCTAGTAGCAGTTGAAGATTTGCATCTTGAGCCGTTAGATGTAAAGACAACTTTTCTCCATGGGGAATTGGAGGAGGAGATATATATGCAGCATCCACAAGGATATGAGGTAAAAGGGAAGGAGAAACTAGTGTGCAAGTTGAAGAAGAGCTTGTATGTCTTATAACAGGCTCCAAGGTAGTGGTATCTAAACTTTGACAAGTTTATGTCTGAACAAGGTTATACTAGATGTCACTCTAATCATTGTGTTTATCTGAAAAAGTAAAATGATGGCAGCTATATTATATTGTTATTGTATGTAGATGACATGCTTGTTACAGGGTCTAACATGC
>APFE031059404.1:0-30361 GCA_000404065.3 Pinus taeda
AATACTGGTGCACCCCAAGGTGACACACTTTTCCTGATGTATCCCTTGTCAATCATTTCCTTCAAATGAAACTTCAATTCCACTATCTCTAGAGTGCTTATCATGTAAGGTTCCTTTGATGTTGGTGTTTCTCCTGGTGCCAACTCAATCAAAAATTCCACTTCTGAGTGAGGCAAAAATGTTGAAATCTATGTGGGAAATACATCATAAAACTATTTCAAAATAGATACTTCTTGAAGACTTATGCATCCTCCACATCCTTATCTTCATCATTGGAAATATGCACTACAAATAATACACAACCTTTCCTATGATTGTTCTTTTGCTACATCGCTGTAACCATTCTAACTGATGTTGCCTTCTTCTCACCTTGTAAGATTCTTTATTCTCCACGGTCATCCAAGAACTCAATAACCTTCTAAAAGCAATCCATCTTTAGTCCTATGAAAATACAATCAATCCATACATAGAATCATCTTGTATGATCCCAATGTAAGCACAATGAGATGTGCTAATTTAGGCATACCATTAAGATCAAATGTGCAAGCTCTTACCCAATGATGAACTCTTTTCTTAGTACATGTAGCTAACTAAACTAACGAAAAATATGCACGAACTTCATTTATCAAACCACACTTATCCACCAGGTCAGGGTTAACATAGCTTTAATTAGATCTAGGGTCAATGGAAATAAAAATAAAAATACTGATAAAAACATATTACCATATATCTCAATAATAGATGTGTAGTGATCCGCCTGCTTATTACCCAATGTTGCATAGATCCATGGAATTCATTTTCCAACATCCCCAATTGTCTACAACTCGTAAGAAATGTAGATTTTTGGACTACCACCCTAATACGATGGCAAATCCTTCTTGAGATTCTCCTTGCCACATATCCAACACTGCAACTATCTCCTACCATCACCTCTATTATGTTGCTCTTCAGGCTATGACTCATGTCTCCTCTCAATTGCATTAAACTTCTTGTATGGAACAATATTCTCTTTCTCACCTGCATCTTGAAGTCTTGTTTTCTTTCGTGGCCATTTACCTTTAGTCTTGTCATTCCATTCCCAAATATGCTTAGATTCAGTGTTACAGTTTGATTGCTCATAAGAGTGTTTCAACTTCCTAATGACTTATTCCAATGACTGAGGCTCATCATGCTATATCTGATCCTTAAATTTTAATGGGAATCCACTGACAAATATTTGAACCTTGGCCTTCTTATCCTTAAGATATGATACATACTTCAATAACTCCAATGACTTAGTCGTGTACTCCTCATCTGTCATTGATCCCATCGTCAACTCATAGAATTCCTTGGCTTTATTGTCCTAGTACCTCTCTAACAAGTACTTCTTCCTCAAGAGTCTCTTGAATTCATGCCAACTCAACTATTCTATCCTGATGTCTCTGACATGCTTCACATCTTCCCACTAGATGTCTGCTTTCCCTTTAAGATTAAAAATAACTATTATTTCCTTCATATTCTATGTATAGTCATGCAGCTCGAATAACTTCTTCATCCCAAGCAACCGTGCCTCTGCATCTTCTAAGTTTATTCAACTCCCCATCAAATGTATTTGGCTTGGATTTCTTGAACTCATCCAACAACTACCCCCTATCGCTCCTCCTATAATGATGATATTGATGATAACCATGATACTTGTTTGAACCAAAAAAGAGTAGAAACCATGTCCATTGTCTCTCCTATCAGGTGTATCCAAGAACCTGCCATCTCTGACTATATCATTCCTATTTGGGATGTTCCCACCATGAGACCTGCTACTATATGCTCCATTAGTCATGTCCTCTTTTCCATAAATAATTCATGGTTTTCCATGTATTTGCAAATCTAATAACCTCTTAAGGATGACTACATTGACCTCTTCTTGTTTCTCCTATGCCCTAACAAGTTTCTCTTGTGACTAAATGATGTTGCCATTATATTCCTTGCAACTTCTTATCTCTACCTTCAAACTTCTCAAAGTGTCTGATATGTCTAGAGAGTACTCATATCTTGGTTTCTCATCTAATATATAACAGGAGTCTCATGAAATGTAATCCATCATTTTTCTAATCATATTTGATTTTCTTCTTCCTGCATGCATACCATGCTAGCTAAACCAAAATATAAACATAATCAACATACCTCAATGAAGTTCAAGAGAGGCTATCGCGTCTCAAAAATCAGTCCATATTAGCATGATACATGTATAATCATAATCACATCAATATATCGACATCATGCATGACAATATTAATTGCAAACCATGATTTCCTGCATGAAAACCATAACCATGGAAATGCATGCATAACAACCACATTGAAAACCATCATGCATTCATGACAATGTGTTCCTCCCATCCAGTCCAAGTGTTGAACCATGCTCTGATACCAATATGTAACCACCCCTCCCATATATACCCACTTCCATCGACCTGCCAGGGAAAACATGAGTTGAGGGCTACAATGACATGAATCAACCTCCTAAGTACAATTAAGGAAGTGGAATTGATAAACTAATATTTACTAACCTTCCTCGGGAGTTACAGGACCCCCAAGAGATGAGAAACCACTCTAAATGCTAAAACCCTGAGCTAAATTTCCCTTTTAGTGATCTTTACTCCAAGTCACTTACATAACAAGGAAAGCCAATGACTATAACCCTGCAGTCACATGGATAACCTTGTCTCCCAACGATTGCAGTCTAGAATTCCCAATTTTATGCATGTGAACCTAGAATATCAACCTCCCTTTCACGGCTACAATCTAGAGCTCTGCCCATAACTTGATAGAACTTTACATAATGATGAATGACACAAAACATAGTTAATAACTTGACCTGAAAAGGCCTAACCATGACAACCATTCAGTCAAACACATGGTGAACATGTAATCTATAGGTCATAAATGCATATTTGAAAATAGGGGTATCATACTTATTAGAAAATCATCAAGAAGGTCTAATTGCCTATGATAATAACTACAATAAAATATATTAGGTCATGAACTCAATAACCAATCATTTACCAATCAAAACATGATAAGAGCGATAACTAGAATTTATCATAAAACCATTCTTATAACTAGCATATAACAAGAATAATAACAATGATAGAACAACCATCAAACCCACATCATAACAAGTACATTTACTCATAAAATACAAGAGGAAAGGAGTGCTTATTAGCATATGCAAAAGCCAACCAAGTCAGGGACTTCCACGTACCATCCGACCATAGATTAGATTGAACCAAATTACTTTTTCATCCAATCACCCCCGTGTGATATTCCAAGCATGAATGTGGGAATAACAAAAAAATAACCAAGGCTTCCTCAGGCTTTACTTCAATCCCACAAAAACTAGGCAAGGGGCTCCTAGGTCGGAATAAAGCACCCACACAACCAGGATTTACTACAATTCATCCATTACCAATCAAGGTATTCCTAGGCCCAAACAACAAACATTCACTACTAGGCTTTACCATAATCTCACCAAAATTGGTCAAGGGATCACTAGGCCCTAAACAAGCTCGATTGACTCAAAATTTATTAACCAATACCTTGAGGAAGTTTCTTGTCTCCACCCTCAGGCTTTACTACAATCCCACCATTACTAGTCAAAGGATTCCTAGGCCCTTGGGAATTTTTTTGAGACCACCTCACCCACTTCCAAAACCATCTAGCAATTCAAAGCTCAACCAAATGAAATAACACCATGGCTATACGGAAATCGAATGGCAAAGATGAAACCACTATCACACCTAGAAAAAACCATGCCAATGAAAACATGAGAACCAAATACACACATTCATGTACCATGAATTCCAATACTAGTCAAGAAATCATACATGAAACTCAATACCTGCCAATCAATCCCACTCTACCCTCTTTATCCAGCTTGTCCTTTCTTGATCCTTTCTTTCCTTTTATTTCTTGTGCTTCATTGTCCTTCCTTTCTCCAATCCTAGAGTGCTCCAAGAATGCTCTAAGTGTGCAAGAGTATGAGAGAGAGAGAATAGAGAGAGAGCTCCATCCCATAACTATCAAAAGGTCATGAGCTAATCCTTACAAGCCTTTTAATCATTAAATCATATATTTTATTTATTTTCCTTTATTTTCATTTAATTTACTCCTCACATGAAACTTGTGACCTTTCACCTTCCTTTTCTCCTAGTTTCATTATTTTGATAAATAAAATTCCAGTTAACACCTCTTTTCATTTTCAAAGCCTTTGCTATTGTATTTTCCAATTTCCTTAGCCATAATAAACCAAATGAACACCCACTAGGATGTTTTGCCCAACATTTCTCTTGGAATACATGTCTTATGGCCTTGATCTTATTTTTCCTTTATTAACTTTATTGCATGAAATTTTAGCCCAAGGTTGTTACAAGCATAAAAAAATCATGTAATGGAACACCTTTCTAAGGGAATTATCTAGTATGTGTTGTTAGGTGTTTAGTGGAATTTGGATGGCTCTTTCATCCAAATTTTTATGACATCCTTTGTTCTCAAACAACTAGTAATGGTATAAAAATGAGAAT
Source organism: Pinus taeda (assembly GCA_000404065.3). Taxonomy (NCBI): domain Eukaryota; kingdom Viridiplantae; phylum Streptophyta; class Pinopsida; order Pinales; family Pinaceae; genus Pinus; species Pinus taeda. The sequence goes on from APFE031059404.1 coordinate 4,559, forward strand.
CCATGTATGCTTCTGGAAATGCAAAATGATACATGAGATGAAAATCATGAGCCATGTATGAGGTAAGTCGTCATCCACTAACAATACTGAGGGTCATTCTCTTTGTATCTATGTGTAGAAGGATCCATTTGATGATATATGCACAACGGAAGATAGGGAACATGCATGAAACTTTGTGAAAGCCTGACTTCGAGGCATTTATGTATACATGTCTATCCTCCAAATCTGCTTTATAATTGGTGGTACTGAATACATCTTTAAGTATATCCCAAGTGACATAAGAATATTTCTCAATGAAGATATGAGTGTCTGGAAAAAAAGGCATGGTGACTAGGGTACTCACAACTACTTCACCAAAGCTACGCTATGTGGTGTCTTTTTAGGCTGGTCTCTTTGGAAGCATGATGACAACAACTGATAAAAGAGAGATGACCTCAAAAACTTGTAGTACCTATATCACAAGATGCACTCATGGAAAAGACAAATTATATCAAAAAAATTAGTTCATTCACTAAGATAAAAGTCGTAACTCATTCACTAGAGAGAAGGATTAACCAATTTCTAGGCTTAGGGAGGCAAACTAGGCTCATAAATTGTGCATTGCGTAATCTCAGCAAGAAATGGAGGAGATTAAGTCTTGAGACTAGATAATGTGTTGTCTCAGCTCGGTAGATTGGGGGAAGAGACTACACATTACACATTCTCAATGGCCAAGACTAAGGTTTGAGGCTAGGAACTATGCAATGCATAGTTGGGAAAGATAGTGATTGCATATTTTGCAGTCTCAGAGGCCAAGGATAAGCCTTGAGCCTTGAGGTTGCAAATCGTGAAGTTGGAAAGGGGTAGCAGTTAATCAAGATTGCATAGATCTACTCAGAAGGAGATAGAAAAACTTCATATCTGAGTGTGAGGGCATGAAGGAATAAATATTAGCCTCAAGGTAAGTTATATTAGTGAATAACATATGCCAGAAATGAGCATGCAAAAGGGAAAACATATATGCGAGAAATGGCCCAGCAACAACGACTGTTGGTAGAAGAAAAGAAAGAAGTCAATGCGACACTCGTGAAATGTGAACAACGGACCAAAAAAACACTTTCAAAATCTAATAAAAATTAAAACATTGGATACTATGAAAAGAAACAGGAAAAACAACACTCATAAAAGCAAAATTGACAAAAGCGACAGAAAAAAGTGACAAAAAATGACACATGCAAAACTTACCCAAAAAGCACCGCAAACTAATTCGAAAGCTCCTGGATCTTGTTGGGAAGGCTAGAGATCCAAATTCAAGTCTAAAAATGAGCTATAAGAGTTTCTATTATATATATCTGGGTCAAGTAAGGTTTTATGATGCACATGCCTAAAATTAAGGAAAAAACAACACTTGTCTTAAGATCCAAAAAAAAAAATCGTGCCACTTTTTAGACATGAATTGTGCACTCCCTATTTTTTAGGGATGAAAACTTAGCCTTTTTTGCAAAAGTGAAAAATCAAACTAGCAGAAGGGACTATGCAATTCCCAACAACAAGTGATTTTGTAGTTCATTGCCTTAATGAATTGTAGAGTTTCTAACTAAAGGAGAGGGCTAGTGCAGTTTCTGTGCTTAGTAGTTGCCTTACTTCAAAGATTGTGTAGTTTTGATCCTCAAGTACTAGCATAGTTTCGAGAGATAGTGGATTTTGTAGTTCCAAGAGGGAAGACCAGTAGTAAGTGCAAGATCAAGGCAAGAGATGACTTTTGTTAGAAATTGTGTAGTTATCATTGATGAGATTTATTCATGATCAAGATAAGTTAATAAAGTCAACACAAGAACTGCATGCAAAGATATGTCTTCACCATCAAGAGGAATACTTGATGATAATGAACGATAGGTTCCTATGAGCAGAAGGTAGTCTCCAAAATTATGGCATAGACAAAATTTTGGAGGGGGCTTGTAGCAGCTACAACACTTGGCGACACACTGGTAGAACTCCAGTTATCTATATGGGTCTAACTCTATAAACTAGCTCTATCTCTTCAGGAAGTATTTTTCATTTCATTTATTACCATATCTTCATTTACTTTGCTTGAGTTAAATATATAGTCCCTACCCTACCATTCTTTTCATTGGCGGAGCACTAACAAAAGCAAGTCAAACTTAGTTGATTCAATTGCGGATAAGGAGTATATAGTTATACAAGTGGGAAACGATTATCAGAGTCTTCATTCTCATATTTTATGTTTCTCCGCTACTAGCAGACGTTGACAGTACTACAGCAGAGTCAATTCAGGAAAGAAAACATTGCTCTACTGCTAGCGAGCCTAGTCAATACCTTGGTGGAATTTCTTGCTTCACCTTCCTATGCAGGAAGCATTTCTCTTATTTCACCCTTTATTCATTTTTTATATTTTATAGAATTTTTCATCAACACTTACTTATTTCATGGGGTGCAAGAGGGATCCCAACTTATGGAGTGCAAAAGAGGTTGTCCCATCAGAGAAGGATACTTTACACCTCTGAAATACAATCAACTTGTTTTAGTTTCCTCTCGTCCTTACTCTACTTGAATTAGTTCATAAGATAGAACTTGTCAAACATAAAATTAATTAGAGAAGATGGCACTAGTTATAGATTCAAGCATCGCAATGCCATTAAGGTTTGCTCTGAGAAAGAATGTATTTTCTAGTCAAGCATCATTGACCAAAATATACAAGGCCTATACAAAGAGAACGAATAAATAGAAATATTGGCATTGATAGTCATACAATGACCTCTTCAACCTCACCAAGCTCATTTCAGAAGAAGAGCATGGTCTCTTATTGTGACAGAAAGGAAAGAAAAGGGTAGGGAAAAGCAAAGTAAAAGGAAAAACATACTCAACTAGACTAACCCTACTCCTAAACTAACAAGGGATAGGCCACGCTTACGTAAAATGAAACTTTTTATGAAACCAACGAAGCATTCCTTGACCTATATCAACAAGGGAATCAATATCAAGAAAGATCATCAAGAATAACATATGACAAGAAATATGAAATGCAACATGATCAAAATTTCAAAGAAAAAAGCGCAAGCAACAAAATATAATAATAAAATTATAGACATTATGTTAATGCATCATGGTGACTATACACATCGCAACAAGTTGTCATATCAAAAATTTATTCAAGCTTTCAAACTTAGTAAACATAAAGAAATACATGAACTTTTGTTTCACAAAAAATATCTCCAAGTATGATTCATCCAACCAATAAGCAATAGGATTGTGAGATGTAGGTGAAGGGTGTTGAGACTGAAAGATAATTTCATTTACATATTTAACAATCACCTGATGACGATTCATTCGAGAAAGAGCATCAGTATAGTCATGCTTGGAAAAAACATCAATACTTTAAAAACTTGACATAGCCATCAACGTATGTTGAAGCGTCATGACATCTTTAGGTATTTCCAAAATATTTGAATATAGATCATCAAATACCAGAGGTTGGGAATAATCTACAACGGAAGCTAGAGATTTATCACTAGATGAATCAATTAATATATCAAGGCATCCATGATCATAATTTGATTTCTTAGAAATAAAGGAATCCTCATGGTCTGATGAATCAAATAGAGGGGTTGATTGAAAGCACGAAATTTCATTCTCTATTTCTTCATATTGATAGAATGATGGATGAAATGAATCACAAAGAGAAGTATTTTCCTCGCCCTACTTTGATGTAATACTAAGACTCTACCATTCCTAACTATGATCAAAATTAACATTCTCAAAGTATGACTCATTGAAATGTGTGACAGTTGCGACAATCTCATGGAAAATGTTAGGATAATGAGCGAGAGGTGAGGGAGAATTTGAGAGATTAGAAGGAAAAAACATCCCTTATCGTAAGAACTTGTTCAAAATAATAATCCCACACATAGTCATTATGAAAGATATCACAAGTTTCTTGGTTATCATTGACTCCATCTTGGACTTGATCCTCAAGATCAGGAGGACTAAAGGGATTAACCAACGGAGGATGAGAGGAAAGAATAACATTGATTAAATTAGATTTGCAATCAAAACTTGCATTCAAATTTTGAAGATGTTGGGTGGGGGAAGATGGTGGTAAATCAACAGATTGAATTTCAAGTTCTCTAACACCAACTTGTGTACATGGAGCTGTTTGATGAGGAGGAGATGAGGATTCACTCGGAACAACTTATTCTCTCACAGATTTGAGGGCTTCATGACCAAGAAACATTGTGATACATTCAAAAGATTCATATTTACATATATTCAAAGAAATTTGAACAAGATACTCAGACTTATATTTTATAAATGCCCAATCAATATGATCCTCACAAAATTCATAACATAAATGAATAAAGTGATTGTGAAAATATTTAGAGATTCATCATGTTCTTTTCTAAGATGAGTGATTTTCTTCTAAATAGTTTCATAATCATATTCGTCAAAGATGCAATGAATCTCATTGATAATATGTTCAAAAGAGTGAATGGATGTGGTCAAAAATGTGTAACATCATTGTTTAACATGCACTTCGAATGTAAGGATGAACAACCTACAAGAAGTATCCTCACAATCAATTTCATAATAAGTGAAAAATTCAAGAAAAAGAGAACTGTGCTTAAGAATGGTTATTCCACCCTCACTGAGGGCACTTTCAGATTTTCAACTCTAGAAAAACATGTTGGGGTTAAGATTTGGGAAAAATCCATAAAAGGTAAGAAAAGCTCAAATAGACTTCATATGGCTCTCCTTCTAGCGCCAAAAACCTGTTGACGACACTAGAAGCAGCCAACATGGTAGGGGATCTCCCCGATGTGAAGTCCCAATTAAACCCCACATTGTTCAGAGTAGGAGCCCCAACTGAAATACGATTGGTTTCTGATGTGGTGGGTTTTAATAGTGTGCCTTGGTTGCAATAAACACATAGAATGATGTATAAATGGATTTTACATAAATAAGTGTATGAACTTTGTGAAGTGTCAAGTGTAATGCAAGAGAGGTTACATCACATTGAAGGGAAAGAAGGTGAGCCCCTAAGAAGCATGTAATAGTACTTAGCTTAAAAGAGACACACGAGAAGTAGAAACAATCATAAGTTAACTTGCAAAATAGTTCACAATATATCCATGATGGAAATAACATAACATCACACATTCAACAAGATTCATACTAAAGAAAACAAATTAGTTCATAAGCTTTAGTGTATATTAAATAACACAAATCGCAAACATAATAAGAATAATCTTACTACATCCACGACATATGCATGAAGACATGTTGGCTCTGATCTTTTATTAAAAGTGAAATTTCCATACATGCATTTATAGTCAACAAGAAATTAGCCCCAATAGTGGAACATGAATCCAAATCTTGCTTCTCCAATGAAACATAATCGAGCTATGTTAAACAAGAGAAGCCATGGGTCTAAATAATGCTCCCAAGCTCTTGATCCCAATCCTTTTACATGTGTTACGAGGGTGTATTTATAACATATGAGATGATTATCCACATCTCGTTGTAAGCTTTGGACTCCCCTCATGGCTCTTTGAATTCTTTTGTCATTTTATAACTAATGACCTTTAACATTCCATAATTGACACTTGGACTTCCACTTATAAATCTATTTAAAATACGATATTAGAAATACCCATAAAACATAAAAATGATAAATCATAATAAAACAAGCATAATAAGACAAAATAACATATTAATCTTGATTTTGATGAAAATCTTTCTCAACAACTTCAACTTGCAAATATTCAGTCACATAGAAATGAGAATATTTGTATTGTGCAATGGTGTCCTCAAACATTGTGATGGGATTAGGTTGAAAGTGGACAATATCCTCCATTACATCTAGGTATACAATTTTGGAGCTAGTCTGTGTTTCCTTCTTCAACAAGAACAACATAGTGTTGATCTTAGCAGGGCACCAATGTACTTTTGCATATGATGTCTATTGACTTCCAGGTCCTCTTTGGTACAAATCTACTTTAACTTGTCCAAGCATTTAGAGACCTCCTGTCTGATTACACTTTTACCTTTGGCTTCTGAGAGTGTGTCAAATGAAGAGATTTTATGAGATTTCACCATAGAATCCACATTGTTGTACAACTATGTGTAAGAGGATAGGATGTTGTATATGAAAGTGTCAAGTTGTTTGTCGTATTGTATAAGCATGCATAATTCATCTTTTCCCCACTCATCTTGCTATCTTGTTTTCTTAACCAACTCAAGTGGTGCACCTCTATACTACATTCCCCATTAGTTCACTCCAAGGATAGATGTGTGAACAACTTTTAGAGCATTTTCATTCTCCCTTGATTTCTTCTGCATGTCATGCAAGGGAACAATTTCCTTGTCAATTGTAACTAATTACTCATAGAAGTTCCTCATAGTTTCTCCCAATGTTGATAATTCACCAAGTATAGTTGTCTTCTTAATGTTTACCTAAATTTTTTCAATCTGTTTCCTTGCAACTTCTAAATCCTTCATCATTTGTCTATTCTCAATCATCGAATATTATGTGTTTGACTTATAAGCTCCTGCATAGGCCAAGTTGACTTTTGCAATAGCTTCAACATTCTTTTTGGTGTCCATTACAATTACCTTATCCTTGATAATAGCAAGATGTATGAGGTCATCTAGAAGATGCTTCTTTCTTGCTTGCATAATTTTCTTATAAAGCTCATTTAAAGCTAAGCTGAAAATATCCATGACTAGACCTTCATAAAGAGGAGAAATTCCCTCTTCATGATCTAGAGGTTTCCCTTCTATAGGAGGAGGGGGAGAGTGGAAGATGATCCATTTTGTACAAGGCATGGGATAAACATCCTGAATTTTGTTTCTCCAGCTCTACCTCCATGTCTTGAGTCACTATCAAGTCTTCAATCTCTTCGGCAAGTTCTTTATCCTATTGTTGGTTGCTTTCTTCTTCTAGTAGTTGATTTTTCTCTTTTTCTTCTACTTGCTTCAACATAGTTTTTTCTTCTTCTTTCATCTTCCCTTCCTCTTTTTATTTCTTATTCCATTCTTCCTTCTGTTTCTACTCTTCCTCTTGCCTCTTATGTTTCCTATTTCTCTCTACTATTATAGCCGATTTCAATACAATTGTATATGCTTTGAATTTATGACTTTGATCCTCTATTGGACTGTGTGCAACTATACTTTTATACTTTATTCTCACTAGGTTTCATTTCTCTAATGGCCCTACTTCAAAAGGAGCTTCCTATTCTAAATTCACATGTGATGAATATTCTTGGCTGAATAGTGCATGGGTCCTAAAGGTATTATAACAATTTTTAATATGTTCCTCCTCTGGTGTAGGTCTTTCTTAGCCAATTGAAATGTATCTTGGCATAGTTTTTCTTGCAAACACCTTTGGGATCATACAGATGGTATTCCATAAGGTGAACTTTGAATTCCTCCAACTCATTGCCTTCAGTTTCTTCCACTTATATATTTTTACTTTCATATAATCACACCTACAAAGGAAGAGTGGGCCAAGGTGATTTCTTCTTCATTTGCGATACTAATGATAAGCTTATGGAAGGATGATATGTGCTCTCCTGCATGACCAATTTATCATTGGTGTACCTTGGTAACAGATGTGATGACTTATGACAACAAAATACCCTGAGGTATGTGCCATTAGGTAAGGCAATCCAATCGATAAGTTCCATTAATGTGTCCATAGCCTCACGAAACATGAAAGGTGGCTCTTCCTCAAAGATCATCTGGTACAATACTATGAGGAAGTGATCAATCAAATTCTTCATGACTAATTTGTAACTAGACTCTAAAATAAACTTGCAATAAATATGAACAACCACTTCTTTTGTTGTCCAAGTCCAACTCATGCTAGGGAAAGAATTCTGAGCGCATACCCCACCCAACATGTATGCAGACATAGAGAAAGTAGCATGCTTTCCCTTGGCAGGATCCATTGCATTAGTCACATGGACCTTGAGCTACTGAGCCAATAGAACAACTGAACACCTTCCCCTCATTGAAAATCTGATGTAATAAATAAACCCAACCTTCAAGGAAGGTTTCAATACTCTTATGACCATATATCCGATAGCATAAATCAATGAGGTACTAGAACACATTTCCAAGGGATTTAGTCTTGTATGTGTTTTTGGGTGTCTAGCACAATTTGGATGCCTCTTTCACCCAAGTTTTGATGACATTCTTGGTGATCAAATAATTGGTGACTGCATAAAAATGAGAATCAATGTACGCTTCTAGAAATGGAAAATGATACATGAGATGAAAATCATAAGCCGTGTATGAGGAAACTCATTGTCCACTGACACTACTGATGGTCATAATCTTTGTATCTATGATTGGTAAGGTACACTTGATGATATCTACACAAGGGAAGATAGGCAACTTGCATGCAAATTTATGAAATCCTGACTTTTGGAAATCTATGTATACATGTATGTCCTCCAGATCTACTTTGTAATTGGTGGATATGAATGCATATTTAACTGTATTCCAAGTGATATCTAAATATTTCTCAATGAAGAGTTGAGTGTCTAATAGAATAGGCATGGTGACTGATCCAGATTTAAACAGGAACGCAATAAAATACAGAGATAACCATATACACAAAGATGCAGCGGAAATAATGCTTCATTTAATTAATGGAAAATACTGAAATATGCTTACAACTAGAAATGGAAATTAAAACCAGCTAGGGCGATGGTAGCTTATCTTGAGAAGAGATTGTGGTTGGCTACACTTGCCTCTGAACGGTTCTCCAACTGTGTTACAATGAGGGCATCGAAGGCCTATTATTATTGAGGAAAAAATTGGAAAAACCCTTCACATTCCAAAACCTAACCCATAGAAGATGAAACGCCAAATTGTGGCCCGTTGGGTTAAATTGTAACATCAATTTCCCGGGGTCGTCCTTGGCATTACAATCTCCGTTGAACGCGTATGATAGCATCGTTAGAAATAATCTTATTCCGAGAACTTTACCACTTGGGAAGGGGAAACATCGGTCCAGGACCCATTGTTGCCCCTAATTTTTCCCAAAAAACGTCGTTTTAGGCCTCAAAATGAGCTCCGGAAGTTCAGGGACCGAAAAACTGGCTAATAAATAGTAAATTGTGCTACAATTACGGGAAACTGAAAAATAGAGATAGTTGCGGGGCCTCCAAATGGGAGAGGTGGTGGCCCACCAACATTCCACCTGGATCATTCCCCCCTTAGGAAGCAAAGTGGTCCCCATGCGTTGAGTTCCCCATCTGCTGAAACTTTTGTCCTGCAATCTCTAATGTGATCCAGTAATGGTGGAAGGCCATGGTCGACGACGGTCCACATTGAACACTTGGTGCAGGCAAAGGAATGGAGGAATGATGTGCTCCAAAGAATTATTCCCCATAGCCTTGGTACTATTGTAAGGACCTTGTCGGAGTGGTATGAGCTTCTGATGGGTTCTGGTAAGGCGTTCTTTCTATCAATGCAACCAGACTTTGTTGCCCACCTGAAACTTGTGTGGTACCCATATGGGTGAGGAGAAGTTGTTCCTGTGTTCTGTCATGACCGTATCCCTTTGTTGTTGCTGTTGTATGGAGAAACCCTTTGTGGGGGTCATGGATGTGGTGACAATCTTCCCCTTACTTTGGGAGTGAACCAGACAGATGAATTTCCTAGTCTGTGAGATGAGCTTGCTGCCTTTCTTAGCAGTGATCAAAGATGTGGTGGTAGGTGGGGCTACCTCCGGTATCCTGTCTAATGAATTATTCAATGAAATAATGACAGCACGAGGCCTTGACTCATACACAACATGTCGCCTCCGCAAGTATGGTTGGCCTAATAGTACATCACAAACATCCAGAGGTGTAACTTCACACAATACCTTGTCTGTGAAAGGCTTCATGCTGTAAGGAAGGTGGCACTGCTGGCGAACTTTGAGATCTCGTCCTTCATGAAGCCACCCAATACTGTATGGTTGCGGGTGTGGTGTAGTTGGTAGGCCCAACCGCTTCACGACCTCTGCTGAAATGAGGTTCTTTTGGCTACCACTGTCGACAATGAATTTCAGCGGCAAACCCTTCACCCACATTTATGAGTGGAAAAGACGTTCCCCCTCCTCTGGATCTTCAGGCTCATTTTTCTGGATTTTGGGAATGGCAACAGTGGCACTGGGATCCGCATCAATGATCTGCTTCCCTTTGCCATTCCCCTTGTCGGGTTCTAGCTCAGGGTCGGAACATGCATCTGATTCGGAAGCCTTCAACTCGGCCACCAATGACTGCTTGGTTCAACACTCACTTGTGTTATCAGTGGGACTCTTATGGAATTCACACCACTTTCCTATGTCCTTCTTCGGATTCATGGTGTTGTTCTTTTCTTGTGGCTTCAATAGGTTGTCTTAGGTCACCCTGCTTTGGCTTTGTCCTTTGGGCTTCAGATTTGCAGATCCAAAGTCTCGCTTCTTCTGTTTGAACTTGTTCTCGATTTTGACAGCGTATTGGTATGCTGTGCCAAGTGAGGAGATGTTCAAGAACTCCATCTCTTCCTGGATGTATCTGTGTAGGAAGTCGCAGTATTTGAGTACCAGATGCAACTCAGAATCTTTGATACCCAACCGTGTGCAAAGGGTGTGAAAAATGTTTGTGAACTCAAGCACATCTTGGTCCCGTCCCTGCCGCAGCGTGGTCCATTTGATGTATTTTTCCTCATAGCTTTTGACAGGGTAGTACTGCTCCTTGATGGCATCTCGGAATGAATCCCAAGTGGGTGCGGTTGAAAATAATGAGCCTGTACTTTCATCCTTCTGCTCGCAGTAGGTTTCCCACCAGTTGTTGACGTGGGGGGCTGCTTTGAGAAGAATGAAAACAATCTTTTCCCGACTTGAAAATTCATGAACAGAAAAATAACCCTCTAATAGATTTAACCATTTATCTACGACATCTGTGTCTATTTTACCCTCGAAGATATGGATTTCAAAATTCACTTGTACCTTAAACGATGTGGCATTTCCAGAGTAGCTGTTGGAAGCCGATGCGTCGCCTCTGGGTAAGCCGCTGAAGTATTTGCGCAAAGTTATCCATCATTGTGTTCCTTTGCCACTCGAGTGCTTCTTTGAGCAAGATTTTGATAGGATCTCCTGCCCGCTCGTCTTTTCTTCTCATCGCCATGGGAGGCCGTCGGGATTTGCGAGGTTGGTCTTGCAAAGGTTCAACCAGTTCAAGCCCTAACTCCTTATATCCCGACCTCATTGGGGACATGCAAAGAAAAACTGAGAAAAAGCAGACTGCTCTGATACCACTTATTCAGATTTAAATAGGAACGCAATAAAATACAGAGATAACCATATATATAAAGATGCAGCAGAAATAATGCTTCATTTCATTAATGGAAAATACCGAAATATGCTTACAACTAGAATTGGAAATAAACCAGCTAGGGCGATGGTAGCTTATCTCTGAGAAGAGATGTCCGGCTACATGCCTCTGAACTGTGTTACAATGAGGCTCAAAGGCCTATTTATTGTTGAGAAACAACGAAAAACCCTTCACATTCCAAAACCTAACCCTAGGAGATGAAACGACAAACTGTGGGCCCCGTTTGGGGGTAAGTTGGTACATCAACTTCTCGGGGTCGTAACTTTGGCATACGATCTCTGTTTGACGCGTATGATAGCTCGTTAGAAAGATCTATCCGAGAACTACCACTTTGGGAAAGGAAACATTAGTCCATGGACCCATGTTTCCCCCATATTTCCCAAAAAATGTCGTTTAGGGCCTCAAAACGGCTCCGGAAGTTCAAGACCTGCAAAAACTGCTAAAAATAGTAAATTGTGCTACAATTACGGAAACTGAAAAACTGAAAGAGATAGTTGCGGGGGTCCAAATGGGATAGGTGGGTGGCCACCAACATCCACCCGGATCAGTGACTGGGGTACTCTCAGCTACTTCATCGGTGTTTCTCTTTGTGGTTTCTTTTGAGGTTGATCTCTTTGTAGGCATGATGATAGCAACTAATAAAAGAGAGATGAGCTTAAAAGCCTATAGTGCGTGTATCAAAATATGGACACTTGACAAAGGAAAATTAGATCAAGCAAATTGGTTCATTCATCAATATTAAAACAATTCACTCACTAGAGAGAATGATTGCACAATTTCTAGGCTCAAGAAGGAAAACTAAGCTCATGAATTATGCACTACGCAATATTATCAAGGAAGGGAGGAGCTTGAGGCTTGAGATTGCATAATGTGTAGTCTTGTTTGGGAAGACTGGGGGGAAGAGGCTATGCATTGCTTGTTATCAATGGATAAGGTATAGGCTTGAGGCTTGGCACTATGCAATGCACTTTTGGGAAAGTCTATGACTATGCATTTCATAGTCTTAGAGGCCAAGGATAGGGCTTGAGCCTTGGGGTTATGAATTACACAGATGGAAAGGGGAAGTAGTTGATCAAGATTGTGAAAATATTCTTGTGAAGGAAAGAAAAAAACTTCAGATATGAGTGTTAGGGAAGGAAGGAATATATATCGACCTCAAGGTAAGCTATATTACTGAATAACATGTGAGAGAAAAAATAAAAAAAAAGGAAAAGCAAATATGCACAAAATGACCCAGTAGCGATAACATCTGGTAGAAAAAAAAAGTAAGAAGTCGATGGAACACTTGTAAAAAGTGAACAATGGACCGAAAAAAAACTTGTACAAGATAATAAAAATTAAAACACTAGCTACTATGAAAAGAAACATGCAAAATAAAACTCATAAAATAAAAAGTGACATAAAAAGTGACAAAAAGAAACACATGCAAAACTTACCCGGAAAAGCACCGCAAACTAAGTTGAAATCTACTTGATATCATTGGGAAGGCTAAACCTCCAAAGTTGAGTTTAAAAATGATCTCTAAGAGCATATACTATATATATTTGGGTTAGGTTAGACTTTATGACCTGCATTCCTAAAAGCAAGGAAAAAGTGACACTTGTCTTAAGGTAAAAAAAAAAAAAAAAGACAACAACAACAACAACAACAACTTTGTGCCACCTTTTAGAAATTAGTTGTGCATTCCCTATTTTTTAGGGATTAATACTCATCCTTTTCTAGGAAACTATACATTCATACTAGAAGAAAGGACTACACAATTCCCAATAAACAAGCGATTGCTCAGCGCATTGCCTCAGTGAATTACCCAATTTCTAATTGAAGGAGAGGGCTAGCACAATATTTGTGCTAAGTGGTTCCCTTACCTAAAAAATTGCGTAGTTTAGATCCTCAAGTCCTATAGAAATTTCCATAGATAATGGATTGTGCAGTTATAAGAAGGAAGGCAGGTAATAAGTGCAAGATCAAGGCAGGATTTGGCTTGTGTTATAAATTACTTAATTATCAATGACTAGATTTAGTCATGATCAAGACAACTTAATCAAGTCAGCACAATCACTCTAGACAAAGGTACATCTTCACCATTGATAGGAATACTTTATGACATTGAAACATTGGTTCCTATGAAGAAAAGGTACTCTCAAAAATTAAAGCATAGGAAAACTTTTGGAGGGGGGTTGTACCAGCTACAACAATTCCCTAGAAGAATTATACAAATTATTAATATTTTCCTCATCTTCCCAAAGAGTTAGAAACATATGGCCATGAAAAATGTAGCTTAGCATAATATTTCTTTCACACACTTATAAGGTCATATCTATTAATTTTCCAGTGTTCTACGCTTAGCACAATCACTTAATACAATTATTCAATTAGAAATCATTTTATCCAATAAATTTAATATTCTAATGACAATAAGAAATTGTAGATAGAATACTAATCCAATGCACAATACAATAAAACCAAGAACAAGAACAATAGAGATGCAATATTTGGTCAAAGACCAAGGAAAAATTGCACAAGGGGTAAAAGCCTTTCAGAATTCTTCTTCTACTGGATTGTGTTCTCATTGTGGCAATGCCCCTCCAAAATGTTTTCCTAACTAAACTGTGTAGCCTACATGAACTGTCATTTCAATTCATATTATGTCACCTCATTATTTTTTCATGTTTTTTTGTGTCATCTATCCACGTGATGTTCTGAAGTGCCATCATCATATCTTTAGAAATAATTGAGCTATTTTTCTTTGATATAAAAGTCTTATCTTTCTTTGAATTACTGACTAGATTTGTTCTCTAGGCATGCATGGCACACAAAATAATGAAATGCACAACTTTTCCCTTAGATAAAGCACAATTTCCTAATTTAGCAATCATAAAAGGCCACTGTTGGTTGGAAATACACCCTTCTTAAGCAAAAGTACACTCTTAACTCTCAGTGGGCACACTTTCTTCAAAAAGTTAAGTGAACTCCTAGGAAATAAGGTGAGCACACTCCTTCTTCTTAGTAACTACGCCCTCTTTCTCCTATTTGGAGCACATTCCTTAGCAATAGTGACTACACATCTTATGCTTCATGCATGTGCCCTTCCTTTTGGCTTGTTGGGTGCACTCCTAGAAAATTGAAGCCCAATTGGCTTCATGCAACTAACTAACTCATTGATTGACAAGTGGTGGGCATGCATGAACTTACTTTTCTTTCAAAATGTCATTATAACCAACCCAACAATCATTCGTTCTCATAAACATTCATCAATTTGGGTTAAACATACTTCTTTGCATCAAGGAGCTTTCTCTTCGATCGTGATCATAAGTAAGTTTTGAGGGTTTCTTTTCCTAATTCGTTTTGTTATTTTTTTGTCATTTTTGTTTTGCTTTCTATTGTTTCAATTTGTTTCACCTTGTTTAGTGGTGTTTTCATCCATTCTTCTTGTCACATGTGTCATTTTTTTTTGCAAGTATTGTTTCTTGTGACCCTTCACATTCCATGACCTTTCATCTTTTGGTCATGATTGCAACAGAGACTATAAATACTTGTAGACCCTTCCTCTCACTTTTATTATAATCCAATATTGTTGTTGATATTCACTTAGCATACTTTGATCCCATCTCTATCTCGAGCACACTTCTGGAAGTCAGCATCTTGTTGTCTTGGAAAGATATTCCCAAAAGACCAAGTGTCCTTTCAAAGCACACTCTAGAGAAACAAGGATCACTTCGTCTTGAGAATTGCACCCAAAAAGAATTTACCTCTCTCTTGAGTGCACAAAACAATAACAAGCATCAATCTCAACCCTCTTCCCTATTTTTTATGCATTATGTTCCCTCACTAACTCATCTTAAGTGCATAGCACACTCACAAGCTTCAGTTTGTCCTCTATGTGCCTTGAAAGTATGTCTTATGCCATTCCATCCTCTCTCTCTTTCTATTTGAGTGCATAATGCATCATCAAGCCTTAAGTAGGCCCTCTTCATCCACTATTGTTTTCAAATACACCCTCCTATTTTCATGATGAAATTTTCACTTCTATTGGTTGATTAAGTTACCTCATCTCATCATTCATAGGACTATGCTCCTAGCTAGATCTGATTTTCCCTTTGTCATTGTCTATTTGCATGTATTAGATAAGGAATTTATTGAAACTAATTCTTCTTCACCATGAGATAATTTCCACCTGCAAATGTTCCAGATACAATTTATATTGATTTCTCATCATCTACCAAAACAATTCATCCTACTAATCATCAAACTATCTCAAAATAAACCTCATAAAAAAGGTACTAATGAGGTAGTGGAAATTGTAAAGCCCATAGCTCCTATTATTTCAGAGACACAATGAATTGTAGATAAATATTTCAAACTCTCATGGAAATACATTGAGCATAATTTCGTGCAGAGGAAATTCCCTGAATATTTGGAAGACAGGGAGGTTTACATAAACATCAAAAGGTCTAGAATACACAAATTTTCATACAGGTTCACAATGATGCCTTTTTCCAAAGCTACTGAATGGTTCTTGTTACACATGGACAACACAAATTTTGTGCTATGTAGTGAAAGATGTATAGAGATTTCCACTTACAATCCACATGACATGAATTCTTATTATAAGATGGAGTACAAGAGAATATGCTAATACTCAGTTGTATGCAACATGCGAAAATATAAACACCAAAGAGATCATCAAGTCCTAGTGCAAACAAAATACTAGATTCCATCAGAGACCAAGTGCAATATAGATGAAAGGAAATTTGACAAAGGTCTATCACTATCTCATAGTAATGTGCTACAAATTAAACGGGTGGAAAAATGAAGAATGCTTTGAGGAGAATTTGATCTTCCTGCTCATCTTGGTTGTTACAAGAGGTATATTTTTCATTGAGAAGATATCCTTTCTTATGAGATGCAATATCATGTACAATAGGCCAAAGTAGCATTAGAATCAAAGAAAGCACCAAAATTCTACATGTCATCTTATCCAATAGATGGGATCTATGCTTCATATGATTTCACAAGAAAGGAATAGAGAAAGACCCCACATG
The DNA here is from genome assembly GCA_000404065.3 of Pinus taeda. NCBI lineage: Eukaryota > Viridiplantae > Streptophyta > Pinopsida > Pinales > Pinaceae > Pinus > Pinus taeda. The sequence continues at coordinate 20,967 of APFE031059404.1, forward strand.
AATGTTACCTATCTATTTTCTTTGCAAACTATTATCAGATATCAGGTTTTGGCAAATTTATAAAAATTTGGAAGAGCATTTCTTTGCAGTACTTTACCATATGATCTACGATATTGATCCTCCTTACATTACCGATCAGTTGAAGGAGTAATTGTATGACATTGTAGTTTGGTTTTCCTCACCACAAGGAACATACATTAGATGTTTTGGATGCCAGAAAATCCCTCACCTCATGCCTAGGTATGTGAATAACAACGTGGTCTTACAAGAGGTATCCTATCAGTTGAATAATGATTGCCTTCAAAACTCCATAAGAGGACAACGGCTCCTTGTCTCGCTCTTCCTTTACAGATTAGACATTATGAACTAAATTTCATTAAGCCAACTGAGCCTAAAATCAAAGAAATCAGGCGTCTTCATTTTGGGATATTGAATTTTCATAGATCTGACACTAGAAGGGTGTGTAGGAAGCACTGTGATAAGATATAATACACTTCATATGTTCTAATGACTACTTATGAGGATAAAAAGGTTAAGAATTGGTACAATGCATTGAGATATAATTGATTGGGAAATGAGACGGGTCTCTCTCATGTCCCATAGGTTCCATATGTATGAATGGAGGAGACAAAATAGATAGAAACTACTCAAGTGAATAGAGCAACACCAAGGATGAAGATAAAGCATGATCCAGTGGCATAAATAAGAAGAAGACCTGAAGAAGATAGGAGAAGGACAGAAGAAGCAGAACAACACAAGCAGTCATGGGAGGAAGAAGTTGTACAGATAATGGAGGAATAAGAGATGGCCCAAGAGATGGAAGCAGAATCAGAAGAAGGGTATGTTAATTAACCTATTCAAGATGAACTAGGCACTCCATCTGAACCTCCTCTTACCAAAAACCATCTTCCATTCGGTGAAATGGGAATTACCCCTCCACCAGATGATAGGTTCATGGATGTATGCAATGTTACCTTCGACCAATTTAAGAAAAGGATTGTGCAAGAAAGGTGTCAGTACTTCCCAAATGATCATAGTCATCTAGTCTCCACATCCACAGCTAAGGTAAGAACAACTAATACCAAGAGAAAACCCTGGGCATCCATGGAAACAAATGTTTCTTTCATGACTACAACATAAGACAACTCAGAATATATGATGAGTGAAAATGCACAGTTGAGAAATGAGTTAGCTATAGCAAAGTGACAGGTATATCATCACACTATAGAGAATCAATTATTAAATTCCACCAATCTCAGTATAGTGGAGTTAAAGTTAGCTATACTCGATGAATTGAGGCCAATGGGGGAGATCGTGGAACAATTATATAAATAAATGATTATCTTGCATGATTTAATGGTACCCCTGGTCGATACATAAAAGAAAGCTCAAGATATCCTCAACCTCCTAAAGGTTGTAAATAGAGTTGTAGATCTGATACAAGATTGGGGTGTCAAGTATCCAAATGTTACAGAGTGGTTGGTCAAAAAGGATAGAATTTCTACTAATATGGATAGAGTACAATTAAGGCTTCATATTCATAACTACACTCATTTTGGTGAACAAGCAACCAACACCATAGTTTCACATGGTCGACTGCATTAGAGTCCCTCATATAGAAGCATATAATGCCTTATGTTGGTTCACTAAAAGGGATAAAAGGTAAGGATGTCATCATGTGAGAGATAAAGTAGTTTGTAGAGAAAATCAAGCAAGCGAAAGGACATGAAGGCTAGGAAATTACCAAGAACACTATTGTACAGTATACAATTTCACTGACCAAATTGCACATGAAATTATCCTTGCTATGGAATAGTGTAGAGTCCAAATCCAAATCCATACTGTAGTGGCATTGGACGTGAGGATACGGTATGTTGTGGAGCTAACATTTCGAGTCAATATCATCACAGCAAAGTTCAAAGCATAGCACTTATATATCACAAATGGACTCCATGTAAAAGCTATTGATTTGTCCCTTTCTCCTCTATGAGGACATTTTGTCTCATTAGATATTTTTCTTATATACCCATGATTTTATATGTAATTTGTCTTTTATAAAAAATAAGTCTAATGTAAAGACGCCCAAGAGACACATGTGGAATGTAAAGAGACACATATGGAATTTCAAGAGATATATATATAATGTGAAGAGTCATGTTGAAAGCCTATAAGTAATAGAAGTTAAAGAGTCATGAGGAAACTCAAAGGTCATTTTCATTCATTATAAATAGGTCCTCATAACTCAAACAAAGGTCTTGGACTCTTAGAGATTCAGCCTCGGCTTCTCTATTGGTGCATCGAAGAGACATTCATTCTTTGGAGAAGCAAGTTGTAGCTTCATTCCACTATTGGAGCTAGTGTTTCATCAATGTATCAATGTTCTTCAAATATTTCATTATTGATCAGAAGCTCTTCGATCCATCACCCTTTCATGCATGTATCGACAATGTAGTAATACTATTCTTTATATGTTTTTGTTATATGTCAATGTAATGCATACTAAATATAGTGAACTATTTCATTGCTTTAGATATGGATCTTGTTAAATGGGTGTTGTTTATGCCTTCATGATTGTTGTTTATCTTGTGAACTAATTTGTAGGTTAATCAACAAGTCTTTCTCATTTTCTTGTATGCCTGTCCTAGGATAGCATTATTACTTCCCTATTAGAGGCTCATCCATCTCTTATCTGTGGAAGCTCCTTTACACTCTACACTTGACGTAACACAATGGTTATTCAGTTGCTTCCCCAAATTCATGTTTGTGACCTTTTCCGTATGTGTTGCAGCTAAGGCATACCTCTAAATCACTTAGAATTATGGTTGAACCACATAACTAGATGGGACCCCTATATACCAAACAATGTGAATTCTAATTGGGACTTCATATTAAGGAGCTCCTTTGTATGTTGGCTACATCCAACACCATCAACATCCCAATGCCTGAAGGAGGGCTAGATGACAAGATAAGCCCATAAAGTTTGATTGAATTGCTTATCCAAAATGACTTCATCACATATCATAATCCCAAGGTGTCTTTCAAAATCTTTAGATGTTTTAATCCCCACAGAATTCTTACATAACTTGATGCATCTAAATTTTGATGGCAAAGGTAGAACAACCATTCTTGATTATGTGATTGAATATATTCAATTATTCTTTAGTGGAGTTTTTTCTGAATATAATATTCTTGTAAGGTTGTTTACCCTTATATTGGATGGTTTTGCCAAGTAGTGGTGTTATTCTTTACCTACTGCTTCTATATTTTATTTTAAACAACTGGTTAATCAGCTTCGTCATGTCTATGAAAAATATGACTATCAAGATGTTTTAAATTAAATTAATCAATTTAGGTTTGAATCGAATAAATATCTTGAAAATTTTACTAATAGATTCCTTCATCTTTGTAATGAGTTTCCAGACAAAGATGTGGATTAAGAATTTTTGGATGAGAAATTTCGATTATTGATTAGGATTTCGAGGAAATATTTTGAATCAAATCCTTTGCATGGTCCTATTCAAGAGGAACTCCAATTTTCCAAGGAGTAAACTCATGACCCTTTTATTCCTTATCCTCCTCCTTTTGATGTTCCATGTGTTAAGACTATACACATTAGAAAACCAAAAAATCGTGTTCATGAATCTCATTCGACAACAATTCCTAATGTTGGGGAATCTTATGATAAGGAATAAATTTTCCTCTTTTCTCTTCCTATAGATTATGATTTTTTTCTATCAAACATTCGTCTCATATTCTTGATAATCAACTTGTCGATCCTGAACCCATTAATCAAGTTGAACCCTTAGTTAAACATTATCCTGATTATAATATTCTTCTTAATTTGCATGATGATGATTTTCCAAGTTTAATGGATGAATATTTTCTTTTCACAGGAATATTTTCAACTGAAACATTTTCAAATGGAATTTTATCTTATCATTAAATATTTTCTTTCAGCTATATATGTTCCTATTCAATAGGATGATATGTTTATCACTGAATATTTTTGTCGCAGCCTTGAAAATCTATCAGATGAAAATCAACCATTCCATGAATCTTGTGATTTGAAGAGCTCTTGTTTGGCTTATGATGAGTGTATCGATAATTGTTGTTTGAGAAAACAATAGACAATGTTCTCTTAGTCCAAGTTTCCATCCTTTAACATTTTTTGAGTCTTTATGGGAAGATGGGGCACTTCAGTCTGTGCTAATGGTTATGTCAAGCTTTCGCTATCCTGACATCACTTTTGATTTCGGTCAGTTTAAAGTATTTTCACAAAATTCTATTATCAATATTTTCTTGTGGGATGTGGATTCCTTCTTGAGGGATATTTTCCTTCTTCGTGTTCAATTTTCTAGCCCTCAAGGAAGAAAGTTTGATTAGATATCTAAACTCCAACTGATGTATCCTTCATCTTACAAATATTTGATTTGTAATTTGGTAACAAAGTGTGAGCTTAATGATTTTTAAATATTTCGATCTCACATTTTTCCTCTTCATCCATTGAAAAGATTACCACACACTAGCACAGAATATTTCCAATCTGTATGCATTGCATAGTTAGGTATTGATCTTGCATATGATGTAAATATGTCAATGATTAACTTGTCTTTTCAAGGGTTTTCAGATGGTTATTATTATGACCCTATTGAATATTGGATAGAGGATTCCAATCTATCAAGTTTCGTGGCTCATAATAAGTCCCTTCATGCACTTAACCAGGTTTTATATGGATGTGAGCCTAAGAAGTTATGTTTTGATGTCCTTTTTCATGTAAATCAATGAATTATTTGACACCTTTGAGTTTTAACTTTATGATATTGTGTTTTTGTACAAATGTTTGGGTTTTTTATCTTTCTATTTGTACTTGATGTCATGTCCATCATGAAAACTCATGTCTTTTGACTTAGGGGTAAGGAGCAACTTCTATGGATGCATTAGAAATTCTACCTCACTTATTCTGACCTTCTAGCCTACTAGCATAGGTTAAGTTTAGGTTTCATTTAGTTAGCTACATTGCATCGATCTTTTCTATTTATCCTCATGTTTCCCAGTTTTTTTTCCTTGTTCATGTCTTTGTTTCGATTAAGTTAGGCATGGAAGTTGTTTTAATGAGCTTCAAGATGACGTGGCTAAACCTTGGGAAAATGGAAATTTTAGTGGCATGCAAACCTTGGCTAACTTGTTACCCTTATTCTTTGTTTTATCTTTATATTTTTAAAGTCTATGACAATTAGATGGAAAATGCAATCCATCCAACTGGAAAGTTATATGTAGAACCATGATGCCCACATCTATTTAGAATCTTTGTTTGAGACTCAATTTTTTATTTGAAAAGTGTTCTAATTGTAATTCAATCGAGTAGTGAAAGGTGAGGGGAAAACCAATAGTGATTAAACCAATTTTAAGAGGTATATATAACCTTCTTGGAAGGAGAATTCTCTTCTGCTCTCAATAAGTCGAGATCCCTCTTCTAGCACAGTAAATGTTATGTCCTTATAATACTAATGTATCCCCCTTATTGTTATTGTTGTGCCCATGTAGTCCCAATATTATTATTTTTGTGCCCCATAGAAGAACACTATTTTTATTGGTGTGCCCTTACATTATTATTGTTATGTAGGCTCTTTTTGGGATAGGGTCCCTAGGATCGGTTTTGGGGTAGTTAACCCAAGTTTTGTATAATTTTTGTAAAAGATGTAAAGTCTCTGCAAAATGTGGATGCGGAGCGCGTAGGTAGATAGGAGTCAAAGGGATCTTATCCCCTTGTTTGCATAAGTGAATAAGTCAATTTTGGTTTGTGGACCATGGTATTGTATTGAGAAGGCTACATATTTGAGACATAGTGAGTCTAGAAGTAGTAGTGGATAAGGAAGAATCACAAGAGAGACTATTTTGGGTGAGTGCTAATGCAGGAAGGCTTTGCTTCCTGTACTTAGGCAAGAAGGGGAAGGATCCTGCAACTAAGTGTGTAGGAAGCCTTGGTAAGTCCATAGTTGAGTGCGTGGGCCGCTACAGCTGAGTGCGCATGGTGGAGAAGTCTATAATTTGAATGTTGGAATTGAATAAGGACTGATTTTAAAGAATTATTGTGCAATCTGAGCATTTTTGCTTCATTGTGTTTATGTTATGAATTGTTGCCTATAATGTGTTTTCTATCGAATAACGAATAAATGCTTGGCGAAACCACTGAATCTATCTTATTTATGATTTAATTGATTGGTTACCTAATTTCATGAAGATAAGGGCTATTTCTACTATGTTTTTTGATAAAGTGGTTAGATCTACACGAAGTCAAATATAGGGTTATTTATTGATGCGTGAAAGTGGATACATTGTCTATTTAAGGTCTACAAAGACTAATTGTAGACCTTCGCGAAGTTCTAGAGGCCATTTCACCCTCGTTAAGGGAACAAGCCCTAGAAGGATACCAATCTGCGCGAAGGAAAATCTAAACTATCAAAGCCTAAGAACCACTTATCACACGTCCCTGGATGTAGAAACCTGATTCTAGCATCCCCCAATATTGCTTCGGGTGAGACTACAACCTATGTTATGCAGGTTGTTGCCAAAAGGGCCAACAGTTAGGGTTTTGTTGGTTGGCGTGAACAACTTTGAACCTGGGTGAGGCCCCCTTAAGCCAACAAATGATACCATTACCAAGACCGACATCTATCTAAGAGATGTGCGATAAATGGTTTCCTACCAAGAAAGAGCTTGATAAGTGGATTGATCAAAAATCGCACACGTTCGCAACTCAGGGGAACATGAGCCCTAAATTATCCAAGGAGTCATAGCTGCAAAGATTTTTGTACATTGACGAGACCGATGCATTCTTTTGTTTATTTCCTAAAGAACAACATGAGTGGTTGTCCAAGTTGGCCGATAGTTAAGGAATGTGGAGGCTTGAAGGCCCTATAGTGTGGACTCCTACACTGGTGTGGAAATTGAAAGCATCAGAAAGTGATATCATGCAGGCTGTGGAACACTAGGTTAATCACACATTGCGGAGTTTTGTGACTTATTTCACTATCGATAGAAATATTAGTTATAGCGGAGTGGAGCGAAGGATGTTTAAAGGACCACGAGGTAAGTATTTGAAATCTTTGAAGACTTGGATTAAAATGTTGTTATGTGAAAAGAGGGTTATGCAGTTACCTTGATGTTTGGGTTTATTCAAAGTGGGAGATTCTTTAGAAGAAACAGAAGATCTAGCCCAGAATATAGTCCACTCATTGAACCCCCTTCAAGCAATGACAAAGGGACAGTGCTAACTACGCCGCAAAGTGAAATTCATTTAATTACGTAGGGTATTTCGAGGATACCTCATCCATCCACTCCACATCCACCTCCACCTTCACCTCATACACCTACACCTTCACCCTCTCCACCTCCATTTCCACCATTCAACATGCTGAACACAATGACAATGTCGATTTTTAAAGGACCAGGTAACAAATATCCAGAACAATTTTTGTTTGTCGCAGATGTTGTTTGGACATCACACCAGATCATGGATGATAATATTAAGAAAGTGCAGTTGGTTACAGCCTTATAGGATCATGCATTAACATGGTATATCAAGTATTGCATTGATAACCCCAACATGTTGTTGGCAGATACCCAACTAGATTTGAATAGGGAATTCAGCAAGCCTAAGTTATAGTCGCAGTCAGTAATTGAATTTAAGGAAATCTGACAGAAAGTTAATGAGACACCTTGGGACTTTGATCAGAGATTGAAATTTCATATCAGGCAGGCTAATGTGCAGATCTTAGATACCCAGCATCCTGATTAGTTTATAGCATCACTCCTATCACATTTAAGAATACCTATGTCACAGTAGAAAATAGTGACGCAACCAAAAACCTTGGAAATCGCGATGAGGCCGGATGCATTGCCTTACAAGATACAAAACTTGGAGTGCAACAGATTCATTCACAGCTGGAAAGCCTACACTTGGAGTTGCAAAGCTTGAAGAAAGGGAAATAAGCTCAGCCGACGGTGTGCGCTGACATCTAGTGTCTGAAGTGTAAAAGCCATGGACATGATAAGGACTACCTAGTCTTTAGTAACTATATCATAAGGAGAGGGCCTTTTCCCCTGAAACCTAAGAATAATGCTGGGACAAGTGGAAGAGCTACACTATAGTGCACTATTTGTGAGGTTACACGATAGTATGCTATTGATAATTTCCATTTATTGTAGAAGTTTGCATAAACTCATCATTAGTTATTTTGTAATTTCTATGTCTGTAGGACATGATGAGCACCAGTGTACAAGCTAAGAGTTGATGATGGACAACACCCCTACCTATAGGATGCAGGCAGAGAATCGAACTTAGGATCAAGGCACAAGAATAATGTGCAGAGGATTCTATGGTTGAGCAAGAGGAAGAGGCATTGGACCAGGACGAGGGTGTGGGCAGGTAATCTGCTATAACTGTCATGAAGCAGGGCACTTCGTGCAAGATTGTACAAATCCCACACATCCATCATGTTAATATTGTTGACAGTTTGACCATGTCATAGAGGAACGTCTGGTCCTTATGGAAAAAGTGCAAGAGAAGAAGGCGCAGTCCCAGTAGCCTATGCAGAATATTTAGATGATGAGGGTTGAGCCCCGTGAGGAGGATCACAACATAAATATTTTTCTAAGAAGTGCTATGATGGCTAGCACAGATAAAGGTAAGCAGCCTGAATAATATAGATGGGTATGCAAGGCTACTGAGAAGGAAGTATACTTTTACCTTAACCGCGCTAAAGAGACCTTCCTGGAAGAAAAGAAGAACTTCACTAAGGCCTCCACCTCAGGAAGTCAAGAGAAATACCAGAAACTAACACAATGCAAGAAGTAGATCCTTCAATACTAGCTACCTTTTTGAAGACATGTATTAGCTACCTACAGGCCTCACTCCTTTAGAGGACATTTTTGACTCAAATGACATCTCTAGGAAACCAAAAATGTAGCCATTAAATGCAGAAATCGAGGACTGTAATTTAGGAACTGTAGAAAATCCCAAAATGATAAAATTGTCCAAAGCTCTGCCTCCTGACCAAAAACTCAAGTATATTAAATTATTCAAAGAATTTCAAGATGTCTTTGCATGGAGTTATGAGGACCTAAAGTCTTATGATACTGCAGTAATCCAACACACAATACCTCTCAAAGAAAACCAAAAACCTTTCAAACAGAAACTTAGGAGGGTCAACCCTGTCCTACTCCCTTTGATTGAGAAAGAAGTTAGGAGAATGTATGAAGCTGGAATCATAGCTCCAATCAGATTCTCAGAATGGGTTTCAAATTTAGTGCCCAGTAGAAAGAAGACAGGGGAGATAAGGTTATGTGTTGATTTAAGAAATTTGAACAAAGTCTCTTTAAAGGATAATTACCCT
>APFE031059405.1:0-16208 GCA_000404065.3 Pinus taeda
ATTTCTAGTAAGTAGTTTTTGCATGGTTGAGGAACTAGTGTTATCAAGGAATACGTAGTTGGACCATTGGTTGTTTTTGGTATGTTGGAATTAATAGCATATGATTTTGCTATTATTTCCTAAGTAAACTACGCAACGACCATAGGGAAAGCCTATATAAATAGGGCTTGGGTGGTTCATGAGACATATCTTCATATCTTAATAGTTCATTGAGAACTGAATAACTTGAGAGTAATTCTTTTTGTATTGTGAAGAGGATTTCCACTTGATTGATAATACATGGTTGGGGTTTTATGTTGGTGCTTTCCCATGGATATATCTTGTGTTATGTGTGATTAATTCTCTTGATTAGTCATGGATGTTTCTACTTGATGTTGCTCATGATTTTGATTATGCTTCCGCTTAATATTTTGTAGAAGTAGAACAAGTATTATGCTTTAGGACATTGCATATATCGGTTTGTTCTACAAGTGAAATTTCTACATGGTATCAAAGCACAGGTGATCAAGCAAGAACAGTATACTAGCAAGAGGAATTTGAAGTTTCTTATTCTTGATATAATCTCAAGTTCTTATCACATCTATTTCATCGATAGCGTTCAATGGTTTGAGGCTTGAGTATGCCCTTGATGGAAGCTCAAACTATATAGCTTGGAAGGATTGCATGGAGGTATTTTTGGAAGATAATGGTCTTAATGATTTCATTGATTAAGAAGTCCCTAAGCCTACTAACAAGACTGAGCTGGTGGAATGGGGTAAGTGTGTGGCCAGAGCTAGGAGAATTCTCTTGGAGGGTGTTCGAGATCACATAGTCTCAAGCCTCCATGGGAAGAAGTCTCCTTTTGCAATGTGGAAAACATTGAAAGATTTATATCAAAATAGAAATGATCAAAGGAAGTTGGCACTGAAGGACAATCTTTGAAAGATCAAGTGTGTGAAGGGTGACTCTATTTCTACATTATTGAACAAGCTCACCACCTGCAGAGATGAGCTTGCAAGCATAGGAGTCACTACAGCTGATGAGGATATGGTGCGTCTAGCACTCCTTGGCCTTCCTAAGAGATGGCATAGCTACTAGGACTCAGTGAATGGAAGGGACAAACTGCCAGATTGGGAACGACTATGGTCGGATTTGGTGCAGGAGGAGATCAAACAGAGCACCAGGGATGGAGCTTCTTCATCAAAACATGATGATGAAGAGAACCTGGCTTTAGCTTCTAAAGCTAAGAAAGGGAAAGGGAAGGCATCCCATTCCAAGTCTTCTCAAGGAGGGAATAAGTTTGACAAGTCAAAGGTGAGATGCTTTCATTTTCATGAGTTGGGTCATTATGCTAATAATTGCCCAAAGAGGAAGTCCAAGAGGAAAGGTTCCTCCAAGGAATTTGATGGTGATGCACTAGCTTCACAGTTTGAAAAGGATTTCCCGGTTATTGCATGCATGGTTTCATCTAGCATGGGATGTGTTTGGTATTTGGACAGTGGAGCTTCTTTCCACATGTCAGGTGACAAGAATCTTTTTAGCACTTTGGAGGAGAAGGATCTCCATATACGAATCGAGATGGGCGATGATGGAAAGTACTGTGTCTCGGGTAGAGGTACGGTTATGTTTCAAAGGGAGCATGGTTATTCCCTCACTCTTTCTGATGTTATGTATGTACCAGGGCTGAAAAAGAATCTTGTGTCTATTGCTATGCTTGAGGATAAAGGCTATGATGTAATGTTTAGTTTGGGAAAGGTTTTCCTAAGGCATATCAGCACTGGACAGACCAAACAGATTGGGATTCAAATTAAGAATCTCTACAAGTTACAGGTAGAATATTGTTCTGCTCTCATTTCCAAGGTAGAAGAGGTGCATGGCCAAGACATTGGCGAGTTATGGCATAGAAGATTGGGCCACTTGAATCATGGGACATTGAAGATCATGCAGCAAATTTCTACCGGATTACCCAATTGCAAACTAGAGCAGACAAGCACATGCAAAGGTTGTACTCTGGGTAAGTATGCGAAGGCTTCCTTTCATGATCGAGATGGTAGAGCAGGAGCAGTTCTGGATCAATTTCATCAGATGTATGTGGGCCCTTCTCTATAGCCTCCACCACGAAGCAAAGGTACTTTATTTTTTTTATAGATGATTTTTCTCGTAGATGTTGGATCTACTTCATGCAAAAGAAGGATCAAACCTTATTGAAGTTTTGTGAGTTCAAAACTTTGGAAGAAAAAGAATTAGGGAGGAAGATAAAGGCCTTACAGAGTGATAACAGTGGAGAGTATGTTTCCCAGTAGTTTAAAGACTTCTATGCTTCAGAACGAATTAAACAGGAACTCATGGCACCTCATAACCCACAACAAAATGGGGTGGCCAAAAGGAAGAACAGATCTATTGTGGGAGTAGCTCGAGCGATGTTGCATGACCAAAGACTACCACTTCATCTATGGGCTGAGGCATGCAATACAATAGTGTATCTTTAGAATAGAATTCCTCATCGTATTTTGGGGATGAAGAAACCTATAGAGGCTTTTTCAGGGAAGCGGCCAGATGTGAGTCACTTCCATATCTTTGGATCACCAGTTTATTGTCATGTGACCAAAGATGTTTGGAAGAAGCTAGACCTAACAACTGAGTTGGGAATACTTTTAGGGTATACAGATACACCTCACAACTATCGGGTGTATCTACCTGCCAGTCAGAGGGCAGTAGTGCACAGGGATCTGAAGTTCGATGAGTGGCGAGCCATGCGAGAGTCACTTGAGAGGGAGCTCAAGTTGCATGGTGATGATAAGGAACTATTAGTTCCTAAGGAGGAGGAGCCTCTTGATGATGCAGAGTAGTTTCATGTAGAGATTCCAGTGGCGGAAATCACCACTATTGGAGAGCTTTCCAGAGAGGGGCAAAAACGCTCTCGGGAAGCTGACAGATTGATGGAGGATGCGGGAGAGAATGTGGGCAGCCATCCTCTCATCGCAGAAAGAGGAGATCTCCTGATAGATACACTTGCTACATGGCCCTGGTTGGGGAGTTTGTAGTGACTGAGCCTTCTTCTTTTGAGGAGGCAATGCAGCAACCAGTTTGGATGGATGTGATGGTAGAGGAGTATGATTCTATCATGAGGAACAGTGTATGGGATGTTTTTCCTAGACTAAGGGACAAGTCAGTGGTTACTTCTCGATGGCTTTACAAGGTAAAGTAGGCAGCTGATGGCAGTATTGTGAAACATAAGGCAAGATTTGTTGCCTATGGTTTCTCATAGGTTGAGGGGATTGACTATGATGAGACCTTTCTCCTGTTGCAAGGTACTCATCAATCAGATTGATTCTAGCACTATCAACACAAATGGGTGGAAGATCCATCAGATGGATGTGAAGAAAACTTTCCTCAATGGGGAGATTGAGGAAGAGGTATACATTGAGCAGCCTGAAGGATTTGAGACCTTTGATCATGAGTCACATGTGTGTTGACTCAAGTGAGCATTGTATGGGCTGAAGCAAGCACCCCGTTCTTGGTATACCAGGATCGATGGCTATTTCATCGGGTTGCGCTTCATCAAGAGTGAAGTGGATGCGAACCTCTACCACATCATTGTAGATGGTAAGCTATTGATTATTGTACTTTATGTCGATGATTTTATTTTGACAGGTGATGATGAGTTGATCAAGTCTTGCAAGAAGGATCTTGCAATAGAGTTTGAGATGAAGGACATGGGCCTCATGCACTACTTTCTAGGCATGGAGGTGTGGTAGAGAGATGTGGAAGTATTTTTTTTTCAAGGCAAGTATGCCAATGAGATACTAAGGTGCTTCCACATGGATATGTGCAAGCCCATGGAGACTCCTGTAGCAGGAAACTTGAGGAAGGAGGATGCTACTTCAGGTGAGGTAGTAGCTACTATAGTTTAGCGGTAGCTTGTGGTTTGACTCATGTATCTAGTGAACACATGACTAGATTTATGCTTTGCAATGAACCAGCTGAGTCAAGTTATGGTTCAGCCAACCAAGTTATTTTGGAAGGCGGAAAAGCATGTGCTGAGATATCTCAAAGGCACTACACAATATGGATTATGGTACAAGCGGATAGAGGGAGTGAAGCTCCAAGGCTTCACAGATGCAGATTGGGCAGTTAGTCCATCAGACAGGAAGAGCACTTCTGGAGGGATATTCAACCTTGGGTCAACTACAGTTTCTTGGTATAACCAGAACAGAGATTAGTTGCACTTAGCTCAGTGGAGACAGAGTACATGGCAACAATTGAGGCTACATGAGAGGCCATCTGGATGTGGAAGATACTAGTGGGTTGTTTGGTTAGATGATGGATCCAACGGTGATATATTATGATAATCAGAGTTGCATTAAACTCTCTGAGAATCCAGTGTTTCATGACAGGTTCAAGCATATAGATATCTACTATCATCATCTACGGGATTGTGTGGTCAAGAGGATCATGATGTTGCAGTATATTTCGACCAAGGAACATGATGCATATATTTTGACAAAGGCATTTTCAAAGGGCAAGTTTGAGTTCCATAGAGACAGGATCGGGATTGTTGATAATCCCTTTCTTGTTGAGAGGGAGTGTTGAAAAGTGTGCAACAAGAAATGCTAAATTTAGAATGGTCTAAAAATAGCATGTCTAAAAAAATAGTCAAAAAGGATTGTCTAAAATAGCTTTTCTGGTTCCCTTTCCTATTTATAGCAGGTCCTTAGTCTATCTATTAGGAGGTAAATTATTTTGGTCTTAACAGCCATTTGGAAATTATTAATTAATTAATTTTAGTTTAGTTAATAATTAAGGAAATTTGAATTTGAAGTCTTGTGAGCATGCACATTCGTTTCCTCCACTGATTGAGGATTAGCATGAGTTCTATAATGAGAGATTAGTTGACTTAGTTCTAACTAGTCAAGTCCAGTTAGATTTTTTAGTACTTGAGGATTTCACTTATGGAGAACTGTTGCATGTCAGTTCCATCAAAGACCCCAGTTGGATTTCAGATGTGGACAGTGTATTGTTAGATGCTTACTATTTTTAGTAAGTAGTTTTTGCATGGTTGAGGAACTAGTGTTCTCAAGAATACGTAGTTGGACATTGGTTGTTTTGGTATGTTGGAATTAATAGCATATGCTTTTTCTTTTATTTCCTAAGGCAAACTATGTAAGGACCATAGGGAAAGCCTATATAAACAGGGCTTGGGTGGTTCATGAGACATATCTTCATATCTTCATAGTTCATTGAGAACTGAATAGCTTGAGAGCTAATTCTTTTGTTATTGTGAAGAAAATTTCCAATTGATTGATAATGCATGGTTGGGGTTTTCTGCTAGTGCTTTCCCCTAGATATATCTTGTGTTATGTGTGATTAATTCTCTTGATTATTTATGCATTTTCTATTTGATGTTGCTCATGATTTCGATTATGCTTCCGCTTAATGTTTTGTAGAAGTAGAACAAGTATTATGCTTTAGGACGTTGCATATATCATTTTGTTCTATAGGTGAAATTTCTACAATAAATAAGATGGATTGTTACAATAAATCATTGGAATGTCTTGATGATAAAGGCGAGGGAAGAACATTACAAGGACATATGAAGCCTATTTATGTTAGATAGATTTCATTTTTATAGGAAATGAAGTGTAGTCAAAAGTGTGTACTCTATTTAATATTGAGCTAAATAGTGTAGAAGAGGAAAAAAAAATGAAGTTGAGAACCACCCCATTTTACAACAGTGCATTAATGTATTTCTAGATGAAATACTAAGGTTACCACCTACGAAATACATTGATTTCTCTATCGAGACAATTCTTAGTTTGATGCTTGTCTCTAAGACACCTTATCACATAAGCACACTCGAATGCATGGACTTGAAACTGTATCTAAAGAAGTTGTTGGATTAGGGGTATATCAGACCCAATGTGTCCCCCTAGGAGGCGCCAATTTTGTTTGTGATGAAGAAGGATGGCATTGTGCATCTATGCATCGATATTGACAATTCAAAAAATCAACAATAAATAATAATTATCCACTGCCAAGGATCAATGATTTTCCTAAATAGCTAAGAGGAGCTATTGTGTTTTCAAAAATTGACTTAAGGTATAGATATCACCAAGTCAAGATCAAGGATGTAGACATTCATAAAATGGAAATCAGAACAAGATACAGGCACAACGAGTTAATGGTGGTACCAACCAACCACGTTCAAGTTCTTAGTGAACAATATGCTCAAATAATACTTCGATAATATTTTTTTTTGTGTTTGTGGATGATATTTTGTTCTACTCAAAACCTAGAGAGGAGCACGAGGAACATTTGAAGACAATCTTACAATTACTAAGGGAATACAAGTTATATGTTAAGCTCAGTAAGTGTGAGTTTTTTAAGACTTGGGTTCAATATTTGGGGAACGTGATCTCAGAAGAAGGTGTGGCTATGGCCCAAGAAAATCAAGTTCATCATGGAATTCCTTACCCACAGTAATGTCATCGAAGTTAGATCATTTATGGGGTTGGAAAGATATTATCAGAGGTTCATTTGGGATTTTTCAAAAATTGGACACCCAATCATATCTCTAAAGAGAAAAGGGTAAAGTTTCGGTGGACATCAAAGTGTGCAACCGTCTTTGAGAAACTTAAGTATATGCTCACGCATGCACCCATATTAAGGATTGTAGATCTGGAGAAAGACTTCTTAGTTTTCACAGATGCTTGAAAAGAAGGATTGGGAATAGTAATAATGCAGGAAGGACACATAATTTTCTATGAATCATGGAGTGAAATGAACATGAAGGAAATTATGTCACTATGACTTATAACTCGCAGCAATCTTTCATGCATTAAATATGTGGAGACATTACTTGATCAGGAAAAAGTTCGTGTTGATGCCAAAAAATGTGGGACTGAAATATTTGTTTGAACAACCTAAATTGAATGCAAGACAGGTCAGATGGTTAGCCCTCATCAGTGAATTTTAATTCAACATAAAGTACATCAAGGGTTAGGAGAACATCATGGCTTATGCACTCAACAAAATTATGCTAGAAAACCACTTAGCAGCAATAAGTTATCGTGAATCTAGGATCAAGGAAAAGATTAAGGAAGCATTGGTATAGGATGAATACTACAAGTATGTGCAAGATTGTTTGCAAAAATAACTAGAAGGACCTTTGAGTAAAGACTACACACTCACAGATGATGAGATGTTAAAATCCAAAGACTGATGGTATATACGTTGTGTAGATGAATTGAAGAAGTTAATTCTAGTTGAGTTTCATAAAATACCATATTTGGGTCATCCTGGATATCAAAAAATGATTACTAATATCAAGAATATTTATTATTGGCCATATGTGAAAATATAAGTGTTGAAGTACATTACCAAGTTAATGGAGTGTCAACAAGTGAAGGTGGAATGTAGGCATCCAGCTAGAATATTACAACAAATTTGAATCCGAGAGTGGAAGTGGGAATTCATATCCATAGACTTCATCACAAGATTGCCAAAGGCACCAAGACAATAAGATTTCATCATGGTAGTCATGGACAATTTGAACAAGGTAGCTCACTTCATACTTGTTATGTCCACCCACAAAGCCATTGATATTGTGTAGATATTCATGAAGGAAATACTCATATTGAATGGCATGCCTAAGAAAGCCTTAGATTGGGATGCCAAATTCACATCCAACTTTTGGAAAGCACTATTTCTTGGATTTTGAACTCAATTGGAATTTAGTACAACATACCATCCTCATGCAGATGGACAAACAGAGAGAATAAACAAGGTGTTGGAAGACATGTTGAGGATGTACATGATGCACCAACTAAAGAAGTGGGAGGAATATCTCTCCTTGATTGAATTTTCATACAATAATGGCTATTATGAATCATGGATGATGAGCCTATTTGAGGCCTTGTATGGAAGGAGATGTAATACACCCATTAGCTGGGATGACCCAATAAACAGGGTAACTCTCATGGAAGATATGTTGAAGGAGATGGAATAGAAAATTATTAGTATCAGACAGAAGTTGAAGGAAGTATGGGACAGATAAAAGAGCTATGCAAGTCAATAGAGAATGCATAGGTAATTTCAAGTGGGGAATCATGTGTATCTCCAAATTAAAATGAGAAGGAGCTCACTAAAAGTTGGTCCTTTGCTAAGTTGGAACCCAAAATTTGTAGATATTTTCAAATTTTGGAGCAAGTAGAACCAATGACTTATAGATTAGCCTTACCTTCCATCATAAAAACACATGACGTATTCCACATATCCTTATTGAAAAATTATGTTTGTGATTCTAATGATGTGATTGATTGGTCTGTGATATAGGTGGAGCACGAAAGAGAGTTCCAGCCTGAACCTTTGTGTACCTAGACAAAGGCATACCATGCTCCATAACCAAGTAATAGAGCATGTCAAGGTGAAATGGAAGAAATTTTAACATAATGAGGCAACCTAGGAGCATGGAGATTAGATGAAATCATTGTATATATTTTTGTTTAATAAATAATGGATGTAAAAGGGGTGTCCCTATAAAACTCAAATTTTATTTTATTGTCTTTTTTTGTTCTATAATAAGACCAAGGATGGTGTTGCTTAAGGGGGGTGGGGTTTGTAACACCCTTATGTTAATTATGATATTTATAATGTTTTTGTGTAATTTGTCAGCCTCAATGTAATATCTAATTGTTGGAAAAACATTTTTTTTTTATATAATAAAGTTCATTACTAATTAAATCCATTCTTATTTCGATCATGTTAGAAATTTATGTGAATATAATGTTGTAATCAACAATTAATTATAATCATAATATTAATCATCATAATTGATTGTGATGAATTAATTATAATTGTGTTGTAAGCATAATTAATGGTAATATATTGTAAGAAAAAGTTTTATGAGTTGTCCGAGCTTCACACACTCCTTTGGTTCGAAGGTCCCTCTATCCCCTGCAGGCTTCCCTCATGGATCCTCTGTTGCACCCCCCCTAATGAGGTTGCCTATGCATTTTATAGCCTCGTCTCCTCCCTTGGCCCCGGTAGGGACCATCCTATTGTGTCCAAGTTTGTTAACAAACTTGTGTTTATCCCTGAGATCGTTCTCCCCCCCTCTCTTCCTTGTAGAGTTCCTCTCTCTCTTTCTAGGAAGGGTCTAGTTGGGTAGTTTACTAGCCTCTAGCCTTCTCTAAAAACTGTGCAAAAATGGGTTGAGTGAAACTGGTCTCACTCAACCCACAGGAAAATATCCATTTGATTATGTGGAAGAGACTTCTTCACATTCTAATTTGAATCTAATGAAGACAAATATTTAATATTCAGAAATGATCCTTATATTTATTAAATAGATGGACCCTAGACTTTGATACAGAGATTGATGTTCTATTGTCACCTACTATACCCCTCTTTGCATTCCTACTTGAGAGGCCTTATTTTTCACAAGGCGAGGTTGTATCTTTCATTTTTTGAAAAGGTGAACCTAAGAAGAGCTTAAGTACTAGAATGCAAGGAAGCAAACTTTAAATTGAGGGAAAATGATAGAATTTCAGAGGCCCGAAATTCTCTCTATTCTCTCTCTTACCCCTATGATACATGGTGAAACATGATAGCCTCCCAAGTATCATATCGGACCTCAAGACCTTGGAATAAAGGTAAAGAAAAAAATCGTGCATCTTCTGGGTTGATAGTTTCTCATCTCCTACTTATTGCATTAGTGAAGCAGTCCGGAGGGGCTACTTACTCGGAAGATAAACTTCTCCACCCCTCTGGAGTTGATTATTCAACTTTTGGTCCGATGACGGAGATTAGTTCCGAGGGGGCAAAGGGGAGGTTCTTCTTGCCGATGTTTGGCGTCTGGAATAGGGTGGGGACCATGCTAGCTGTAGATATCACCCACTAGCACTATGATCCACAAAGGAAAGGCGGAATTTAAAATCTTAAACAGTAACCCAGGTTCTCCCCCCCACTCTTGTTTGCCACTCCACCCTCCATCATAAAATCCCTTCATGACACACGTCCACCCTCTGTGATGTCATCATGATGTCATCTGACATTTGGCCCCCACTGCTTATAAAAGGGCTCCCTCCACTCGAATTTTTAATTTTTTTATCATTGGTTCTCGATGCTTCTCTCACTAATAACCTGCGAAGAACATATTTTACACACCTCGTCATCCCAGTAGCCCATCCCAATGTCATTTTCAACCTCCTCTATGGCGACCAGGTAACCTTCCCCCTTGTACTCCATAATTTGCATAGGTTAGCATCTTATATCAGGAAATGATAGCCTCGAAGTCCTCAAACGCCCCTAAAGCTCCCAAAACTCATGAACCCAAGCCTTCATCAAGCCTTGCCCCCTCATGGACCTGGAGGTCCAAATTGTAGACGTGGTCTACTCCTACAACCTGGTCAACCTCCGAGTTGGACTATTTGACAATTTTTTCAGGGGAGAAGACCCTTTTTGAATGGTTGACTCAGGGCTATACTACCAAATTGCACCCTTTGTACATTACTTCCCAAAATTTTCCCCCTGGCTGGATGCATCCTATATCGATGAGAAGCACTAATTTGTTTCCTCCCAAGGGGTCAAAATCTTAAAATCACCTAGAGCTAATTCAAAAAGCATTGGTGTACCTTTCTCCCCATGATACTCTGCAGTTTACTGACACCACCCTGATGTATTATTTTTCTACTCTCCTAGCCACTGAGCAGCGACCCTTCCTACAAATGATCCTGGCTCCTGGGCTAGAAGCCTTGCCTATTACTGACATCTTCCACGTCACCCTCTATTCATATCTCATTCAACATACTTTGTCCATCATTACCCACCTACTAGGAGAAGAGGATGCCAACATAGCCCACAAAGCCACCTTGGGCTTCCTTAAACAAATTCTACAGCCTAATTGTGTACTTAACATCCCAACTAGTTGTGTACTTAACATCCCGGCATCACTTCTCCACCACTTCTTACTTCGAATACTACTTGTTGTTTTATATTTTTGTCTAATCTCATGTTGAATATTTAGAATGTATGGGCTTGAACATATTCTTTGAGGACAAGAGGAGAAACTCAGTCTTTGATTGGGATGTTGTTGTTAGAAAAATGCCAGGCTATGAGAACTATTCACAATTCATCTCCACTTATATGGCCATTGCATATAGGATCATTCATGGTGTGTCTCCTCCCAGGGTTCTCCCCCAACAAAAGGAACTCCTCCGTCTCAGTAAAGACTCCAGGGTAGGGGACTGGTATTTGTTTGAACACCACATAGAGATTTGAATTTATGGGTGTGATCTCCCCCCCAACCACCTACTTGTTTTCATGCCTATGAGGATATTTTATTTAGAATTCATTAGGTAGATTCTATCCATAGATCAACTCTATTTTGTCCCTGCAAAGAAGGGACATTTTTTCAAGTTGGGAATGCATGTAGGACCTCTCGTTGTTAATTCCAGGCAATCGAGGCCTTGCTCGAAGGGATGAAATTTCGCTTAGGAGAGATCTGGCACTATGACCCTCATGGTGTCATTACCTAAAGGAGAGAAAAAATAAAGGCTTAAACTTATTTACATGAGTCTAAACCTTAAGTGGAATGGAAAGCTAACAATTAATTGTGGCTTCTTGATTCATAGATGGAGATTGAGACTCAAACAGCTAAAGACAAGGCACAAAGGAGACCCATGAGCCAGATCGAAGATACTAAGATGGTAGATACACCTTCATTAAAAAAGGCTAAGACTTAAGAAACAGAGGAAGAAGAAATGGAAACTAGGCTAGTGGAGAGAGGCCTAAACCAACTAGGTTTTCATGTCTCATTGGAAGATCTGTCACAGTCCATTGCCTCAACCTCTTCACAAGTATTTTTTATAGGTACAAAATCTAGTAGATCAGTCACAGGATAAAGTTGGCATACTAGAAAGGCCATTGAAGAAAGCAATAATAAAGTGGAGGAGGAGATGAAACAACAAATGACATCTCATCTAGCCCCACATCACACCAGGTTGCTGACTGCAATGGATTTGGAGAGGAACCAAATGAATTTATCCTTGCAACATCCTTGAGCCCAGTCTTTACATTCAAGATCACAATTCAAAACCTTGGATGTGTCTTTGGATTTGTGAAGTGTTCCCCTCCCAGAAAGAAAATCAATTTCCATAGATAGGTTGGGGGAAATGGTGTACAATTATCTAAATAGGAATGACTTGACCATCATCAAGGAAAAACACTATTGGAGAAAGTTACAAACAAACCTAAACAAGAGAAAGCCAACTCCTGAGCCCTTCACATACAAAATCAAAGCTTCAAGGAGTTGGTGGTAAAGCTTGGGGTGATTCCTCAGGATAGGTCATCTATTGAGGTTATTCTCAAGAGTTCTCAAACAGAGATTCAGGAGCTAAGGCATAAGCTGAAAATTCCAAGCAGCAAGCATGTCCAGTCCAAGGAGCTAGCACAAGTTGAATCAAAAAATTGGATCCTAGCTAATGAGATCATTGACAGGAACAATGAGGTGGTATCCCTCAAGCAACAAATAGTTGAGTTGCAGCAGAAGATTGACTCACATAGATGTGCAGTCATCATTCCTGAGGATCCCGAGAACCCTACTAAACATCTTACTAAGACCCTTACTGAACTTCATCTTTTAGAAGGGGAACTAAAAAATGTACAAAGAGATCTATAGGTTGCCTAGAAAGTCTTAGCCCAAAAGGAGAAACAAGTGGAGGTAAATAGGACTAATGTTGAGATCCTTAGTAAGGACCTACAGGAAGCTAAAAGATAGATCTCAGAGATAAAGAGTAAGTTGAAGAGGAACATGTCACTTTTGTGATCTAAATTGTTGGTGTGGGATGAAATTATTGAAGAAATAGGGAGTAAATGTGAATTTATAGCCATGATGCAAGAACAAAAAGTAGTGGTCAAAGACTTTGATTACTCCATCTTATCAGCTAAAGAGGAAGGAATAAGAAATTCCCAGATTGCTCAAAAGTTCATCAGGTTTGTAAATGAGATGTCACTTGACGAACTGAGGCCTATTGATGTGGTAGACAAAGTGGGGGTTGTCATGGAGGTCACTAATATGATACGAAAGGAGGAAGTTGAAGTCAAAGCTGAAGAATGTTTGGGGGTAGTGGCAAGAAAGATAGAGACTTTCAATGAGGAATTTGAATCACTGATAAGGCCAAGATTGCCTAGTTGTTTGGAAATGGGCAAACTAAACACTTGGTATCAATACAAATAGTGATTGGTAGGGACCAAAAGTATAGAAGACACCTTCCACGAGAAGACTGCCATTTTAAAGGGGAGAAAAGTGGTGAATTATCTCAAGAAGGACTTCAAATTACTTCGGTTGGTAAAAATGTTGTTCAGGGCCAGACTAGACTATTCAAAATTAACAAATCTGAAGATCTCACATCAGTTTTTCTTCCAGTCTCCTAACATAAATTGGGTGTTGTGGTAGATATGTCGGCAGTTCATTGATCTGCCAATCCTCTAGATCATTGACCCCATGGTGCAACCTCCACCTCCTGCCAGGAAAAACTGAATATATTGCAAATTGTGTCAATCATGACACTGTTATTTTTAGTTCTATGTAAATATTTTATTTCTCAAGTTAGTTATGTTGTCTATCACAAATAATCGTGCCACAGAGCGTGCTGATTTTGACATGATGACTCTTTGTAACAAAATCAAGAAGGAATATTTTTGTAAAGGGTTCTCCTTCAGAGGCCCTATAAAGACAATGATGATATTTTAGGAAGGTTCAGAACTTTTGTGAATTTTATGGTTTTCCAACAGAGAAGTGTTTTTCAATGCTAATGTGTCATTGCTCTAATGAAGATTAATACAAGTTTTTTTTGGAAATTACCGCACACTCGAGTTTGTAGTATGTGTTCTTGTTGTGTTACTTCCATATATGTTCCATTTTCCTCTCATATTATATCATAAGTAGTTGTTGGATTTTTTTCTCATGAATGTATGGATTTGTTGAGCTCAAATATTGATGTATAATGCATGTATGGACATGGAAATTAAATCCTTAAAGTGCATGCTATGTATCTTTGCATTTCATCCTTTATTTATACCTAACCCATTTCACTCTAATTTTCACTACATATGATTCTTTGAAATAAATTGAATTCCTTTCTTGCTTGATTCTTTTGTCTCATATACTACTACAACCTATTAAGTTGTAGTCCTATGTGATGAAGTTTGTTGTATATTTTCATTGATGTTTATGTGAGATTATTTTTATCTGATTGCTATGTGTTTCCTTTGGAGGAGGGTTTTGAATCACCTTTTTTTCGTGACACGTTAAATACTGAGTGTGTGTGACACCTCTTGCAAACCCACAAGCACTCAATAAGGATGTCCTAGGCACTGGTATTTCCTCCAACTTGAGGGTTGTCTCTAAGAGGCTAATTCCAGCCACAACATCTTCTGGCATCATTGTTAGGGACCGAATTTGAAAAACTTTCCCCTAGATAATCACTATTTTGGAATTCCTTTTAATAGGTGAGAAAAGGAAGTGTAGGGTTGGATCTCTCTCACCTTGGCGACTCCACATGAATAAAATTTTTGATTTACTCCACTGGGGATCCCTTATTTACTCACATTGGCTTTCAAGTGGCCTCATACCCACTCTGATACAAGCTAGCAGAAGACCCCTCCGATGTTTGACCCAAAAATAATAATAACAAGGAGGGTATGGAAAGAGAAAATTGTTGGCATTATGGTACATATGTTGTACTTGATGGCAACCCTCTCATACAGATGACAAATCATAGTGCAACAAGCCAATAGAAAAGATTGATGATCATGCTACTTAGAATGGAAGAAAATAAGGGGTTCGCAGGTACACAATTCAAAAGGTGCGGACCTGCAGGCACGCCATTCACAAAGTGTGGATACGTTCGCAGACCTCCCGCACAAAATGTGTGAACCCAAAATGCACGAAATTTCATGCAGAGAAAAATGTGCATCTTATGTTTGGTCCATGGTATTTAGTCCGACGTTTTTGATCCTATGGTTTTGGTCTGTGGTTTTGGCATCTAAAATATTAAACCCAGGTTTTGGATCCCTTGTATTGGTTTTCTATGGTTTTTGATCCATGGTTTGAGTAAGGGCTTGCCTATAAAATGGAAAGGAGATCATTTGGCTAGGTACTTGAAAATTGAATATCTGAAGATCTAAAATTTTGGGTGATCGGTTTGAAAAGCTAGATCTAGATAAAAGAGAAATCTGTAAATTGTAAGGCTGATCTATTGATAGGTCGTGATCTCTTTGGCGCATGTTCAGATCTGTGGATCTGACAGTCTGTGGCACATTGGAGGACTGAGAACTTGGATCTATACAGAGGTCCGCAGGCGATCCAAAGCTCAGGTGCGGAGGAACACACTGCAGCAGAAGGCGCAGGTGCAGAGGAACGCAGCGCAACAGAAGGCGCAGGTGCGGAGGAATCCAGCGCAGTAGAAGGTACAGGTGCAGAGGTGCGCAGTTGAATCAGTGGAATAGGTGCGGAGCTGCGCAGTCTCTTCACGACAAAAGTGCAGATATCCGCAGGCTTCCTTCAGTGAAGTTGCAGACCTTTTTCTTGAAATATATTTTAGCTGTATTTTAGCTATTTCTACAGAGATCTGGGTTTAAATTGGTGGCTGGTTACTGGTGATATTTTCTGGTTACTGCATTCTGAGAAGTTAATTGTTTAAAGGAGATTGGGTGATGCACATGTACTTGATGTTTTGGATCCAGTTTGAAAATTTATGAAACGTGGTCCCTGGAAGGAAGAGAAGGTAGTAGACATGTGTAGGTCATCACCTACGCACTAGTATCTTAGCTAGTACAAGAGCTAAGGGGGTTGTATCTCCCTTCCAGGAGAAGCTGGAAAACGTGAGAGGGTTGTAGCTCTCTGCAGGTTGCAGCCTGCGTACTAGCAAAGGACTGCACCAATACAAAATCATTGTAAAAGAAGTTTCTAATTAAAAGAAGATATAGACATATTGCAGCAGGTGGTTTTCACCCACATTGGGTTTCCACCTTATATCTGGTGTTCTTTGGTGTGATTATCTGTTTTTCCTGTTCTTGCTCATTATTATATGGAATTGACATATAAACTAATGATCAATTAAAGTATAAATCTGGAAGATATATTGAAAAGAATTTGATAATACTGATTCACCCCCCCTCTCAGTATTATTTCCAACAATTGGTATCAGAGCAGGTCCTTCAGAAGA
>APFE031059405.1:21318-40957 GCA_000404065.3 Pinus taeda
TTATGGTATCCAAGAGATACAGATCTCACTCTTCATGCTTATACAGATGCAGATTGGGCTGGAAGCATGGATGACAGAAAAAGCACAAGTGGTGGTGCATTCTTTATGGGTTCCCGATTAATATCTTGGTTCAGCAAGAAACAAAGTTCAATTGCTTTATCTACAGCTAAAGCAGAGTGTGTGGCTGCTGCATCTTGCTGCACACAACTTCTTTGGATAATGCAAACTTTCAGGACTTTCAAATCACTTGTACTCCACCTATCTCCATCCTATGTGATAATACAAGTGCTATCAACATCTCAAAGAACCTAGTGATGCATCCAAAGACCAAGCATATACCTATCAAATATCATTTTCTTCGGGAACAAGTGCTAGAACAAAAGGTCAAGTTGGAGTATGTTCCGTCTAAGGAACAAGTTGCTGATATTCTCACCAAACCTCTGCCCAGGGAGACCTTTGAATACCTCAGGAAAAAGCTGGGGGTAGTTGATGCATCATCTTGTTGTTGAATCTCATCTGCTTCAGAGATTGTTGGTTGTACGCAAGTTTCATATGGGGTATACGCGTACAATTGCTGGTTTATGGTTTGGTCAGAGATCATCTGGCATAGGTTCGGGGGGAGCATATATTCTTCTAATGATGCATTGTTGGCATTAGCTTAGAAGTCCTTGTTTTGATTTCTCAAGAGTTTTATGGTGGAGTAGATCAATGTGTGCTGGTCTGAAGGTTGATTCTGCTGATAGTTGTTCTTGTATCTATGTCATGTACTTCTTTTCATATCAAGGTCATGTAACGGCCTATTTTGGTTTCCCCACTATGCCTGGGATGAATGAGTTTTGTTTATATTATTCCCACTTGGATGGGAGATGGATGTATGTATGAGTCTTAATGATAGGAAGGTTACGTATAATGTATGGAGTCATGTTCTTTCTTGTAGAACATCTTTTTGCAGACAGCATTTCAGCACAGAGCATATACAAAGGGGGAGCTCGTTCAGAGTTTTCAGCAGGTACTCAGGGGGAGCATGGTAGTCTGCCCCTTTTCCCTTGATATCAAAGGGGGAGAGTGATTGGTTGTTGTTGCCATCAAGTCCAAAGGGGGAGATTGTTGGCATTATGGTACACATGTTGTACTTGATGGAAACCCTCTCATATAGATAACAGATCATAGTGTAACAGGCTAGTAACAGAGATTGATGATCAACCTACTTAGAATGGAAGAAAATAAGGGGTTCGCAGGTACACGATTCAAAAGGCGCGGACCCGCAGGCACGCCATTCACAAAGTGCGGATACGTTCACAGACCTCCCGCACAAAAGGTGCGAACCCAATATGCACAGACTTTCATGCAGAGAAAAACGCGTGTCTTATGTTTGGTGCATGGTATTTAGTCCGACGTTTTTGATCCTATGGTTTTGGTCTGTGGTTTTGGCATCTAAAATATTAAACCCAGGTTTTGGATCCCTTGTATTGATTTTCTATGGTTTTTGATCCATGGTTTGAGTAAGTGCTTGCCTATAAAAAGGAAAGGATATCATTTGGCTAGGTACTTGAAAATTTAATATCTGAAGATCTAAAATTTTGGATGACCAATTTGAAAAGCTAGATCTAGATAAAAGAGAAATCTGTAAATTGTAAGGCGGATCTATTGATAGGTGGTGATCTCTTTGGCGCATGTTTAGATCTGTGGATCTGAAAATCTGTGGCAAATTGGAGGACTAAGAATTTGGCTCTATACAGAGGTCTACAGGCAATCGAAAGCTCAGGTGTGGAGGAATGCAGTGCAGCAGAAGGCGTAGGTGCGAAGGAATGCAGCGCAGCAGAAGGCGCAGGTGCAGAGGAACGCAGTGCAGCAGAAGGTACAGGTGCAGAGGTGTGCAGTTGAATCAGCGGAGCAGGTGCGGAGCTGCGCAGTCTCTTCACGGCAGAAGTGCGGATATCCGCAGGCTTCCTTCGGTGAAGTTGCAGACCTTTTTCTTGAAATATATTTTAGCTATATTTTACCTGTTTCTACAGAGATCTGGGTTTAAATTGGTGGTTGGTTACTGCATTCTGAGAAGTTAATTGCTTAAAGGAGATTGGGTGATGCACATGTACTTGATGTTTTGGATCCAATTTGAAAATTTATGAAACGTGGTCCCTGGAAGGAAGAGAAGGTAGTAGCCATGTGTAGGTCAGCACCTACGTACTAGTATCTTAGCTAGTACAAGATCTAAGGGGGTTTTAGCTCCCTTCCAGGAGAAGCTGGAAAACGAGAGAGGGTTATAGCTCTATGCATGTTGCAGCCTGCATACTAGCAAAGGACTGCACTAATACAAAATCATTGGAAAAGAAGTTTCTAATTAAAAGAATATAGAGACATATTGTAGCAGGTGGTTTTCACCCACATTGGGTTTCCACCTTATATCTGGTGTTCTTTGGTGTGATTATCTATTTTTCCTGTTCTTGCTCATTATTATATGGTACTAACATACAAACTAATGATCAATTAAAGTATAAATCTGGAAGATATATTGAAAAGAATTTGATAATATTGATTCACCCCCCCTCCCAGTATTATTTCCAACAAAAACACCAGTCACTCCAAGTACTAGGATATTTATTCCAAATATAGCATAAAATAGTTCAAAGAAGGCCATAATAAAGCATCATGAATCCTCTTCCAAAGTCCTAAAATATATAAAAGAGCATTATTCATTGTTTGGCCGGTGTTTTTCAAGAGATCAGGATGAAGGAGCTCCTCCTAGCCCTCCCTCACCCACCTCTCTCATTTTTCCAGAGCCTTAAGTGATTAAAGAAATGCTTTAAGATAGCCAACTCCTAGTGTTAATATCTTTCTAGTCTGGCTTCAGACAACCACAACTCAACCAGTCCTTCAACAAAGGCTTATGATAAATCTTTTACTACCTCCTCCTTTGCAAAATATGGTTGTCCCTGGTTTTCTTCTTAATAGGTATGATCCTCTTGATCTTCCTCAACCCATGAATGCCATGCCTCAATATTATCTCAAAAACCTTCCAATATTTACTGGAGAGGATGAAATCTTTGTTGAAAAACATATAGACACTTTTTACCCCTTTGTAGAAAATCAGAATGTGGAGCACCTAGATGTGATTTTGAGGCTCTTTGTCCAATCTCTACATGGGGAGGCTACAAAGTCATTCAAAGCCTTACTCAATGCCTCAATTACTACATGGGATTACATGGAGAATCTGTTCATGCATAAATGGGGAGAGAGAAGAGACTATGAATACATCCTCATAGAGTTTAATGCAATGAAGAAGAAACATAATGAGGATGTTTCTAAATTCATCAAAACTTTTAACAAAATATATAACATCCTTCCTGTTGAAATAAAACCACCCCAAGTTTCTACTAAGGTGGTTTTTGTTGGGGATTTTGAGTCTGTATTTGGTTTTATTCTCAAGGAGAGAAAATCCTGCACCCTTGATCAAATTTAGATTGATGTGCTTGAGGTAGAAGCTAACTTCACCTCCACTAGTGAATCAAGGGGAAAACCTAACTATGTTGATAGGAGGAGAGGAAAATAGGAAGCTAGCTCTTCAAATCAATGGAAGGAAACTCAAGAGAAAAAACTGGAAGAAATGAACAAGTTGATTAAGAGCTTGTCTAACAAGCATGTAAAGATGGAGCTGGAAAATTAAAAATTCACCCAGGAAAACCCTCCTAGCCCCAAATAAAAATTTTCAATCCTCAATATAGGAGACCTTCAGAGAGAAAGGAAGGAACAACAAGACTACATTCATCCTCCCTTATACTTGGAGGATGACCAAAAGGAACCAACTGAAGAATCCATGGAAGCTCAGGATAATCACTTCTCTTCTCTCTCTAAAGGAGTACAAGGTTGGAACACTTAAGGAAGAAGAAGGGGAATTGAATGCTCTTTTTGATGATGGAGAGATTGATGATTGTTGGGGACAGTTCACTGACTTCATGTAAGCTGAAATTCACAAGAAATATGGCCTTACGTCTTCTAGAAAGAGATCTAGAGGACATGACCAAGGGGAAGAGACTTCTTCCTCTGACACTACCATCCCACCAAAAAAGGAGAAGAGGCCTCTAGAGAAAACTTCACCTAAGAAGAAAGAGGTCTCCACTACTGTCCCTCATAAGCCTAAAGTGTCAAAATCAGAGAAAGTCCCCCCATCATCCCAACCAATCTACAATAAGGTAAAAGAGCCTGCTAATATTGTTTCTGCTAATAAGAATCCCTTTGTGTTCGTCCTGCAAAAGGAATTAGAGAAAGTTAAAATCAGTGTCCCCTTGTCTGAGATATTGAGGCATCCAAGATACAAAGCACAAGTGTCACAGTTTATTGACCCACCTGCCATAGTCCCTATGTATGATAGCCTAAATCTACAATAATAAAGGACCATGGTCATTTTTGGATCCCATGTTGAAGAAAAAGACTCTTCTACAACCCATTTTTATGTGAATTTTGTAATTCATGAGCTGTTGTTGCACAATTGCATGCTTGATTCAGGGGCTTCCCATAATTTAATGTCACTATCAATAATGGATCATTTAGTGTTGCAAATAACGAGGCCATGCAAGGATATTTTCTCATTTAACTCGAAAAGAGTGAAATGCTTGGGGTTGATCAAAGATTTGGTGGTGCATTTGACACAGATTCCTACGAAGAGTGTAGTGATGGATCTTGTGGTTGCAAACATCCCTGCAAGGTTTGGGATTCTCTTGTCCAAATCATGGGGGTCTGATATTAGAGGATCCGTTAAATTGGATTTGACTTACCACACTATCCCTATTTTTGGTGGACAAGAATGCAAGTGTGATAGAGAATTAGGATTTGTGAAGACTGTCACAAAAGTTGATTGTTCCAAAAATGCACCCTTGTATGGGAAAGAGACATACCTATCTTTCACGTAGAAGAGGATCATTTGACCTTAGAAGAGAAGCAGGTAGAACGTTTTACATAGCCAGATCAAGAAGCCCTCGAATGTGATAAGGTCTGGAAACTAATTTTGATGGGGCTTGTTCCAAGGAAGGTAATGGGACAGGAGTATTGTTGAATTCTCTAGAAGGTAGCCTAGTTCCTCTTTCCTTCAAACTAGAGTATGAAGCAACAAATAATGTTGCTAAATTTGAATCTTTGTTGTTGGGACTACAAACATCCAGGAATTTGAA
The DNA here is from genome assembly GCA_000404065.3 of Pinus taeda. Classification (NCBI taxonomy): domain Eukaryota; kingdom Viridiplantae; phylum Streptophyta; class Pinopsida; order Pinales; family Pinaceae; genus Pinus; species Pinus taeda. The sequence continues at coordinate 26,484 of APFE031059405.1, forward strand.
TATTGCACGCCTAAATGTATTTGGGGACTCATAGTTGTTGATCAAGAAGATATCAATGCCAGTCTAAGCATCCATGGCTAAGGACTTGTCGAAAAGAGGTATGGGATCTAATTGACAACTTTTTCTTAGCTTTTAATATTAAATTTCTGCCCCGAGAGGGCAACAGGATGGTTGATTCCTCAGTTATAGATGAAAGTAACTTCAAACCTCCCCAAAATACATTTCTAATGTAATAAGTTGATGTTTGGTACAAAACTTCAATACCATACAACATCAAACATTGGCAAGTTTTTGAAGACGAAGAAAAAATTAAAATCTTCATGGAAGTGGTAGGGAATTCTCTAATTCGGTGACCAACCAAGAGGATGAGGAGGTGATAGAGGAACAATGGAAAATTTGGGAAGAAACCATTGGTGGGAACAAAATCCTATAGCTGAAAGGAAATGCTATCCCCAAGGGATTAGTCCTAGTGGAAAGGCTTTTCAATCTAAATGATGTGGCATCCAAGTCAGCTAAGCAAGAATTTGATGAGCAAGTGGAATACCAAAACATTGGCACTAACCAAGACTTAAAGGTGATAAAGCTAGCAAAAGGAATCCCTGCTGAGTATAAGCAGAAATACCTTGACCAATTTAAGAAGTACATGGATGTATTTGCTTGGTCTTATGAGGATTTGAAAACTTTTGATACCACCATCATCCAATGGAAGATACCTTTAAAGGAAGGGGTGAAACCCTACAAACAAAAGCTTAGGCAGATAAATACTTTAATGCTTCCATTTATTGAAAAAGAGGTGAGGAAGTTATTAAAAGAAAAAATCAGCGTACCTCTGAGGTACTCAAGTTGGGTTGCCAACTTGGTCCTAGTCAAAAATAAGAATGGAGAAATAAGGTTGTGTATTGATTTCAGGAACCTAAGCCAGGCTTCCTTGAAAGACAACTACCCCCTACCCAAGATGGACCAAATTTTACATAAGGTGGTAGGGTTGAAAAGGATGCCTATAATGGATGGTTTCTTTGGGTACAACCAAGTTTTTGTACACCCAAAAGACTAAAAGAAGGATGCCTTTACTACACCCTCGGGGACATTCATGTATGCAAGAATTCCCTTTGGTCTTATTAATGTTGGAGCCACTATTCAAATAGCCATGGACATTACTTTTGTGGTTAATTTTGTGGTTATCTATTTATAAGATATCATTTTTTTCAAAGATATATGAAGAACACCTTGAGCACCTAAGGCTTACCTTTGAGAAATGTAGAAAGTATGGGTTGTCTTTGAATCCAAAAAAGTCTCAGTTTTCTCTAAGTGAGGGAAAGTTACTTGGGCACATAGTGGAAAAGGAAGGAGTGGGGATTGACCCTAAAAGAGTGGAGACCATTTGTGACATCTCATTGCCCCAAAATAAGAAAGAGATTCAAGTGTTCTTAGGCAAAATAAATTTCCTGAGAAGGTTTGTGCCATACTAAGCTAATATAGTGAAGGAGATCATCGATATGTTGAAGAAAAATAAGGAGGTAAAATGGACCCCAGAATCCCAAGAATCATTCATCAGGATAAAAGGGGCCTTAGCTGAAGCACTTGTGTTAGTCATCCCAGACTATCTAACATCCTTTTTTATATTTTCTTTTGCCTCCCCTGATTCAATGGCAATTATTCTATTACATAAGAATAACGAAGGACATGAGGAGCCTGTGGCATTTTTTAGCCAAATGCTAAGAGATGCTAAGATGAAATATAACATATTGGAGAAATGAGCTTATTCCCTAGTCAAAGCCTTGAAATATTTCCAAGTATATGTTCTGCAATCGAGAACAATATCTTATGTTCCCACAATCTCTGTGAAAGAGATCCTTGTGCGAGGAAACAACGAAGGAAATAGGGGTAGATGGATTGCCAATATCAAAGAATATGACTTGGAAATCAAGCCCATTAAGTTGATAAAGGGACAGGGGCTAGCCAAGATTATGTATGAATCTAATTGTAAAGCATTGGGAATTAATTTGTTATTAGAGAGAGAAACGAAAAGCACGGGTGAAGAGGAGAAATGAGAGGTCAAGAGCCCAACTCAGGAAATCCAAATGAAGCTTACCATATCCCACTGGTACAAAAACATAGTTCATTACTTGATGTTACTAAGGTGCCCAGTAAATTTTGACAAGGGTAAATACTGTACCCTCAGGCTGCAAGCCCATAGATTTGTCATTTCAAGTGGCCAGTTGTACTGGAAGGGCCCTATGGGTGTTTTTTTGTTGTGCCTGGTCAAAGAAGAGGTTTATAAAGTAATGAACGAATTTCAAAACTACGATTGTGGGGAGCACTATAGTTGGAAAGCTACAACACATAAAATCGTCAAGGCAGGTTTTTATTCACCCAAAATGTGAGCCTAGGAAAAGTGCCAAAGGTTTGCTGAAAATTAGATATTGGCTCCTTTCCCCTTGATCCTTGTCTTTATGGAAGATCCCTTCAAACAGTGAGGGTTGGATTTTATTGGAGAAGTACACCCACCATCTAGTGATTAGCACAAATGGATTCTCACTTCAACTGACTATTTCACTAAGTGGGTAGAGGATGTCCCAACTAGGAAATAAATTGATGTAGTTGTCATAAAATTCATGGAAGAGAACATTCTGGCTAGATTTGGGTTCCCAAGGAAGATAATCACAAATAATTCTAAAGTGTTCAAATCTGCTATGTTTTCTAGCTTCTTCTAGAAATACAACATCCTTTTGGGTCACTCTACTACTTATTAGCCACAAGGGAATGGATTGGCTTAATCCTCTAATAACACCCTTGTGAGAATCTTGAAAAAGATCATATCAGAGAATTGGAAAAATTGGGATTCACAATTGAAGTTTGCCTTGTGGGAAAACAGAGTCATGACTAAGAGGTCAACTGGTAAGTATCCATTTGAATTACTGTATGGGAATGTTGTTGTGTTTCCCATGCAACTAGTAATTCCAATGGCTAAATTATTGCAAGATGTTGAGGAAGAGCCCAATTATTTAACTAGGAGAATCAATCAGCTTATGGAACTTCAAGAAAACAAGGGAGAATTGACTTAGAACTTGGTCCAATACCAAGAAAAGATGAGGGATATTTTTGATAGAAGGGCCAAGGATAGATTGTTATAGCCTAGAGATATGGTGCTTAGGTGGAATGTAAGAAGAGAAGACAAAGGGAAACATGGAAAATTTAATCCCTTATGGTTTGGACCCTTCAAGATTGTTGAGACAAAGGGAAACTATACTTTCATTGTTGGAAAACTTAGAGGGTGAAGTGCTTGAGTTGCCTGTAAATGGGAAATTCCTAAAGCTCTACTTCTAGCACTAAGAGGTTCATTTTTCACCCATTGTACATGTCGGTGATCCAGTATAAAATATCTGTAATACTTTTAATTCTTTATGTATTTATGTTTTTTCTTTTATGTACCTCAACAAAAATGACTACATGCCCAATGGAGAGAAGACACTAATCTGTAGGTTCTCAATGCATTTCTTGCAACACATTGTCCCTAGTTGGATCCGATTTTGTCACCTACTCTACCCCTCTTTGCATTCCTTCTTGGGAGGCCCTATTCTTCACAAGTCAAGACAGTATCTTTCATTTTTTAAAAGGGAAACCTAAGAAGAGCTTAAGTACCAGAACACAAGGAAGTAGAATTTAAATCGATGGAAAATGACAGATTTTCAGAGGTCTAAAAGTTGCTCTTTTCTTTCTCCTCCCCGGCTGTGACACGTGGTGGTATATGGTAGGCTCCCAAGTATTATATCGAACCTCAATACCTCAGAATAAAGGTAAACTTTAAAAATCGCTCAGCTTCTAGGAAGATCATTGCTCATCTCCTCTTTGTCACGTTTTGGAAGCAATCCAAAGGGGGTACTTGCTCGAATGATAAACTTCTCCACCCCTACAAAGTTTACTATTCAACTTTTGATTTGACGGTAGAGATTAATTCCAGGAGAGTAGAGGGGAGGTTCGTCCCGCCATTGTTCGACCTCCAGAGCAGGGTGGGAACCACGCCAGTTGATGGATTTCACCAGTCAACATTATGTACACAAAAAAAGGCATAAATTAAAATATTTAATGGTAAGCTAGGTTCTTCCCCCCACTCTTGTCTGCCACTCCACCCGCTATTATCGAAACCCATCATGACACGTGTCCACCCTTCGTGATGTCATCATGACATCACCTGACCATTGGATGCCAGTGTTTATAAAAAGGCTCCCTATGCTTGAATTTTTAGACTTTTGTTGTTGCTTCTGAGTGCTCCTCCCACCAATAGCCTCCGAAGAACGTCGTTTTCACACCTAGTCATCCCAGTACCTCAACACAGTGTCATTTTTTCGATCTCCTCTACAACGACTAGGTCTTCTCCCCTATACTCTGTAATTTTTGCAAGTTAGCATATTAAATGAGAAAATGGCAGCCTCAAAATCCTCAAAAGCCCGTAGGTCTCCCAAAACTCATGAGCCCAAGCCCTCATCAAGCCTTGACCCCCTTATGGACCTAGAGGTACAAATCACAAACTTGGTCTACTCCTACAACCTGGCCAACCTTCGAGTTGACCTATTTGGTAATTTTGTTAGGGGGGAGGACCCTTTCCAAATCGTGAACTTAGGGTTGTACTGCCAAATTTCACCCTTCGTGCATTACTTCCCAAAATTTGTCTCCTAGATGGAAGCAGCCTATATCGACAAGAATAACTACTTCGTTTCCTTCGAGGGGTTCAAAGTCTTAGAAATCACCCAAAAGCTAATTCATAAAGCATTGGTGTACCCTTCTCCCCCTAACCTTCTACAGTTTACTGACACCTCCCAAGTGTATTATTTTTCTACTCTCCCACCCACTGAGCAACATCCCTTCCTGCAAATGATCCTATCTCCTGGGCTAGAAGCATTGCCTGTTGTTGATAGCTTCCCCGTCACCATCTATTCAGAACTCGTCCATCCTATTGTGTCCATCATTACTCACCTACTGGGAGAATAATATTCCAACATAGCTAATAAAGCCACCTTTGGCTTTCTTAGGCAAATATGACATCGTGGTTGTTTATTTAACATCCAATATTACTTGATTGAAGCCATTCAGTTCCAAATGCATCACTTCTCCACCACTTCATACTTCAAATACTACTCATTTTTGTTTTATATTTTTGCTTACTCTCATGTTGAAGAATTCGAATGTCTGGGCCTAAACTTTATCTCTAAGGATAGGTGGATAAACTCAGTCTTTGATTGGGATGTTGTTCTTAGAAAGAGACCAGGCTCTGAGAAATATTCACAATTCATCTCCACCTATGTGGCCATTGCATATAGGATCATTCATGGTGTGTCTCCTCCAAGGTTTCTTCCCCAATAGATAGAACTCCTACAACTCAATAAAGACACCAGGGTAGGGAGATGGTATTTGTCTGAAGACCACACAAAGAATAGAATTTATGGGTGTGAGCTTCCCCCCTACCACCTACCTATTTTAATTCCTATGAGGATATTTGCATTATAATTCATTAAGCAAAGTCTATCCACAGATCAACTCCATTTTTTCCCTGCAAGGAAGGGACATCTGTTCAAGTTGGGAATGTATGTGGGACCTTTCATTATTAATTCTAGGTAGGCTTTCAAGGCAGTTGAGGCTTTGCTCAAAAAGATGAAATTTGTCTTAGGAGAGATTTGGAACCATGACCCTCATGGTGTCATTACCTAAAGGAGAGAAAAAATAAAGGCTTCGACTTATTTACATGACTATGAACCTGAAGTGGAATGGAAATCTAACACTGAATCATGGCCTCTTGATACAAAGATGGAGATTGAGACTCTTTCACCTAAAGACAAGGTACAAAAGAGACCCATGGTCTAGATTGAAGATATTGTGATGGTAGATACACCCTCATCCAAAAACGCTAAGATTTAGGAAAGAGAGGAAGAAGAACTGGAAACTAGTCTAGTGGAGAAAGATCTAGACCAACCAAGTTTTCATTTCTCATTGGATGATTTTTCACAGTCCACTGCCTCATCTTCTTTACAAGTAGTTTTTATATGTACAACAACTAGTACATCGATCACAAGATCAAATTGACTTGATGGAAAGGCCATTGCATAAAGAAATAAGAAAGTGAGGGAGGAGATGTAGTAGAAAATGGCATCTCACCTAGCCCCGCATCACACCAAGTTGCTTACTGAAATGGATTTGGAGAGTAACCAAATGAAATTCTCCTTACAACATCCCTGGTCTTTACCTTCAGGATCACAATTCAAAACCTTGAATGTGTCTTTTGATTTGGGAAGTGTTCCCATCCTAAACAAAACCAATTTCCATAGGCAGGTTGGGGGAAATGTTGTATAGTGAGCTAAATAGTAATGCCTTGACCATCAGCAGGGAAAACACACTATTGGAGAAAGTTGCAAATAGACTGAAACAAGAGAAATCCAACTACTGAGCCCTTCACACACAAAATGAAAGCTCCAATGAGTTGGTGGTAAAGCTTGGGGTGAATCCTGAGGATAGGTCATCTATTGATTCTCTACTCAAGAGTTCTCAAAAAAAGATTCAGGAGCTAAGGCAGAGGTTAAAAATGTCAGGCAGCGAGCATGTCCAGTCCAAGGAGCTAATGCAAGTTCAAGAAGAAAAAGAGATCCTATCCAATCAGATCATTGACAAGATCAATGAGGTGGTAGCCCTCAAGTAGCAAATAACTAAGATGTAGCAGAAGATTGAATCACATAGATGTGCATTCATCATTCCTAAGGATCCCCAAAACCCTACTAAATAGCTTACCACGAAGCTTACTGAACTTCAACTTTCAGGAGAATTGAAAAAAGGTACAAAGAGATGTAGAGGTTGCCCAAAAATATTAGCCTAAAAGGAGAAACAAGAGGAGGTCAACAAGACTAATGTTAATATCATCAGCAAGGACCTATAGGAAGCTAAATAATAGATCTCAGATTGAAAGAGTAAGTTGGAGGGGGCCATGTCCCTGTTGCAGGCTAAATAGCTGGTGTGGGATGAAATTATTCAAGAAATGGGGAGGAACTAGGAATTTATAACCTTGACGCATTAATATAAAGTGGTGGTTAAAGATTTTGATTACTCCATTGTATCAGTTAAGGAGGAAGGAATAAAAGATTCCCATATCGCTCAAAGGTTCATCAGGTTTTTAAATGAGAGGCCACTCAGCAAACTAAGGCCTATTGATGTGGTAGATGGAGTGGGGGTTGCCAGGGCAATCACTAAGATGATGTAAAATGAGGAAGCCAAATTCAAAGCTAAAGAATGTTTGGGGGTAGTGGGAAGAAAGATATAGTCTTTTAATGAGGAATTTGAATCAATGATAAGCGAAATATTGCCTAGCTGTTGGGAATTGGGTGAAATAAACACTTGGGATCAATACAAACAACGAATGTTAGAGTCCAAAATCAGATCATGTTACTCCAATTAGAAGACTTCCACTTTAAAGGGGAGAACAGTGGTGAATTATCAAAAGAATGACTTCCAGTTACTTGGGTTGATAAAAATGTCGTTGAGGGCTAGGCTCGATTATTCAGACTTAACAAATATGAAGATCTCACATTAGTTTTTCTTCTAGTCTCCTAACCTAAATATGGTGTTGTGGAAGAGGTGTCAGTAGTTCATTGATCTCCCCATTCTCTAGATCATCAAACCTGTGATGCAACCTCCACCTCCTTCCAGGCAAAAATGAAGATATTGCAGACTGTGTCAATCATGACACTATTATTTTTACTTCCATGTAAATATCTTATTTGTTAAGTAAGTTATGTTTTTTGTTACAAATAGTTGTTCCACAGAGTGTGTTTGATTTTGACACGATAAATCTCTATAAAAAAATCAGGAAAGAAAAATTTTGTGAGTTCTCCTTTAGAAGCCCTATAAAGATAGTAAGATGATATTTTAAGAAGGTTCGAAACTTTTGTAAATTTTTTGGTTTTCCAATAGAGAAGCTATTAGAAAACTATATATTACGGAGCAATGGAACACATAAAATATTGCAAAAATATAAACACAGAAAACACATAAAACAAGAGAGACACAGATATACGTGGTTCACCCAGTTTGGGTTATGTCCACCTAGAACAGCCAATCCTTCCTTTCTATTATCTAGCAAAATGAAGAGACACAACCTACAGCAAATCCATTGTAATATCCTCTGTTTTATCTCACTGTCTCACCTCTCTGTTTCTCGATCACATATATTACACAGACTCAATCCAATGCCCTCATATGAAGAGAGGGGTTTCCTTCTAAAGCAAAAAACCCTAAACTAAACATAAGTTCTACCGTTAGATCATCCGCCTAATGAACGACCCAGATTGACTAGAAATTACTATACTTTTACAAGGCAATTTTACATCTGTTTTTATCTTCGGGGGTGCTGCCCTCGAGCCCCCGCCGGGGGACCACTGGCTCCTGGACCCCCAAGCCGAGGGGGATCAGCCCCCCTAGACCCCCGCGGGGAGGACAAATCCCCCCTGCACCCCCCTGCGTGGAGTGATGTACAAATTTCCTGGGGTATACATCCGGCTGAAACAAAGACCTCTAAACAATCATGCTCCACACACAACAATCTCCCACTTGGAGAATGATTGTAGAAACTCCACCCCTGCTTCATTTGCTGGACAATGACTCCCCTTTGGACCTAGCTGTTTCTCATCTTCCTCGTCATCCTTGAAGACCAATTGAAACTGAGAATATTCTCAGTTTCTCCCTGGTTACAACTTTTGTTAACATATCTGCAGGATTCTGGCTAGTGTGTATCTTTTCCATCTTCAACTCTCCATCTTCCAACACTAATCGTATGAAATGGTACTTGAGCTGTATGTGTTTAGTCCTGGAATGAGATGCTGAGTTCTTTGCAAGATGAATGGCACTTGGGCTATCACTGTATAACGTGCCCATATCATGCTCCTTACCCAATTCACCCATAAACCTTTGTAACCAAATCATTTCTTTACTATCCTCTGTAGCAGCAACATACTCTACTTCTGTTGTTGAAAGTGCAACAACACTTTGGATTTTTGAAACCCAATTGACAGTTGTACCACCAACATTAAATACATATCTTGTAGTGCTCCTCCTGTTATCTCTGTCACCTTCCATATCTACATCAACATATCGCTGTAGGGAAATGTTTAAACCACCAAAGCATAATGCTTGATTTGTGGTACCTTTCAAATATCTAAGAATCCATTTCACTGCCATCCAATGTTCCTTTCCTGGATTGTTCATGTACCTGCTTACAACTCCCATTGCATGTGCAATATTAGGCCTTGTGCAAACCATTGCATACATTAAGCTTCCAACTGCTGATGCATATGGAACTTTAGACATATAATCCACGTCTTCTTGGGTCTTTGGGCACATTTCCTTGCTAAGTTTTAAATGGCTAGCAAAAGGTGTACTAACTAGTTTTGCATTGTGCATGTTAAACCTCTTCAACACCTTTTGTATGTACTCATTTTGAGACAATGTTAATTTACGATTTTTCCTGTCTCTAGTTATTCTCATACCAAGGATTTGTTTTGTAGCTCCGATACCACTTGTAAGAGCTCTGATACCACTTGTAAGGACTCTGGACACCACATATCTCCACAATGGTATGATATTGTCCACTTTGGGCCTAAGCCCTCATGGATTTGCTTTTGGACTTACCCCAAAAGTTCTCATACCAATGGAGATATTTGTCCATCCTTATATACCCATGATCCTCCCCACTTCTAGTCAATGTGGGACTTTGGTCGTATACCCAACACACTCTGACTGGTATATCTGTAAGGACAGCAAATTCTAGGATAGTTCTATAAGCATCGTCCACCGCTTGTGCCAATCTTTGAGTTTGCGCAACGAGTTCATCACACTGTCGGCTGAGCTGTTCCATATTGATCTTTTGTTCACTCAATACCTGTAGTGCACAGCCTTCTCTGGCGCGGAGCTCGGCTATGACCTTATCCTGTAACTGTACAGGGTCTCTCATGGAAGAGCAGCCAAGTTTAAGTTCAACCCCTTAATCCTGCCTTTCGTAGCTTGGTCAACTTCGTTTGCTGCCACTAACATGCCCTCGGGGAACACGAAAGTGTTGGTCACGCGGGCGTGCAACATATGTTTCGTCTCTGATGTACCTGCTGTGACATATTGGGCCATCATTCTTGTTTGAGGGGGTTGCACCAATAGTCCTTGTAGTTGCATTCGTAGCACTCCCAACACAGTGTTCTACTCCACCATCACTTCTTGGAGCGCATCCTTAGTGACATCATGAACTGTTTCGCCAATTTCAAAAAGATCACCTCTTTTAAGTGTGATTGGGTCAATGGACGTCTTGGATGCCTTCATATTCTTTATGGGGATCGGTTTCTCAGGGGTGCGCATCCATTTTAACTGTTGTGAGGTAGTTTTTGGATCTGCGTGCTCTTCGTCCAAGTCAATGTCCTCAACCCCCTTCCCTATGGATATTCCATGGCCCCACACCTTTGTTTCCAGGCACTGTATGGTGGGGTCCTCCTATAAGGAAGTGATGATCATGAAGGATTCTTCCAATATAGTAGTACAGATTTGCACTACCTATCCTATTTCCTCCAACCCCTTTTGGATAACACCAGTGCGTTGTTCCTCAACTTCTGGGGATGTGGATGACTACCCCTTTAATCGCAGTTCAAAAATCTGAAGGTTGAGGTCCAGCTGTATCCTCGTTGCTTCCTCCTTTGCCTCATGGAATCCACTGGCCAATTTGTGAATTCGCACTCTGACTGGTAGATCTTTCAGGACAGCCAATTCCGGGGTTTTTCTAAAATCATCGTACACTGCTTGTGCCAATCCTTGAGTCTACTCAATGAATTCATCACGCTACCGATTGAGCTGTTCCATATTGATATTATGTTCGCTCAATACCTATAGTGCACAACCTTCTCTAGTGTGGAGCTTGGCTATGACCCCATCCTATAATTGTACAGAGTTTCTTGTGGAAGGGCAGCCAAGTTTAAGCTCAACCCCTTAATCCTGTCCATTGTAGCTTGGTCAACTTCATTTGCTGCCACTAACGTGCCCACGGGGAACACGAAAGTGTTGGTGACACAAGCGTGCAGCATATGTTTCGTCTCTGATATACCTGCTGTGAGATATTGGGCCATCGTTCCTGTTTGAGGGGGTTGCAACTGTAGTCCCTATAGCTATGTTTGTAGCACTCCCAACACAATTTTCTGCTCCACCATCACTTCTTGGAGCATGTCCTTAGTGACATCATGAACCGTTTCACCAATTTCAAAACGATCACCTCTTGTAAGCGTGATTGGGTCAATGGACATCTTGGAGCTCTTATGACTGAAATTATCCAGTTCAGAGGGTGGGGTTGCGATATCTATGCCACGTTTTCAGGGCTAGTCTACAATCCATTGCCAAAACAACCCAAAACCTTATAGAATGAATTCTAAGATGATAACAAGTCTAAACAATTAATACTAGTGCTAGATCTTTCTCAAAACATGTTAGTCACATCATAAACATTTCATTAAGCATATGATGAACATAATAGATACAGGTCATGAATGCATATTTTATCATGATCTTCTTAACTTCATTAGAGAATCATCAAGAAGGCTCAATGCCCTCTCAATCTAGTTGCATCAATACTTGTTAGCCCACACTATTGCATCTAAGATTTGACCTACTCACAAGTTTTAACTATACACATGCTTCCTCAGCATGTGTGAGTCCAACAAGTTTTAACTATACAAATGTCTCAACAAAAGAGTAAAATAAGATAAGCATGTGTACATTTACTTTTATGTTGAGATTTTAAAACTTTTATCTTGCAAAGGTATAAGAAACAAGGCTCTCAAAATGGAAAGGGTAAATAGTAGTGTTAGGTGATACAAAACTAAATGAGAAATCTTTGGTTGCTGCAAATTTTTTTGTTTCAAAGCAAAACCTCCAGAAAAGCATCTTAACCATTTTATGATAAAATAATGCTCAAGAAACAGGCTAAAGATCCAGAAACTCCCTATTTTAGCTTATTTGATGAGGACCATTTCTTCTTCTCCTAAAAACTTCAAAGAAAATCAAACAAAGGAGAATGAGCTCTAAATCTGATTTGGTAGAGGTGTGAAAAGTTTATGGAAAGCTGCAAAAACAGAGTTTAAGATCAACAAAGATTAAAAACAAAAATGAAACCAAAAGTAAGAAAATCAATGAATTTGGGCATATGAAACTTACCATTGAATAATTTCATTTAATTTTATCTAAGAGATACCATCTTCTCCAATAAAAGATAACTTCTTCCTTTAATTAGAATTAAAAGTAGAAGAAGTTGAATTAACTGAAATTTCATTAACCCAAAACCATTATTTATTAAATCTAAACTAAAGCAAGTAATCAACTAAAAAAAAACAATATTTAATGTTCAACAAATCTTAAATAAACCAATTCTATGAGAAAAGATAATGAAGATATGCTTCTTTATGTATTGTAGCAAGGATTGTTTTCTTTGTTTTTTCCATTTTAAATTTATATCATCCCCATAACATTGAAATTGATTCAAAATCCCAAATGATGTAGCAATTATGTATATGAAGAAGACTTGAACCATCATATGATAATTATGGAGCAATATATCAAGAATTAAAACAAAAGATAGTTCTAAAAATGAATTAACCATGGTTCAGTACTTTTATTTACACCAAATTATTTTTTTATTGTTTCATTAACATAGTGGTTGCTCAAGAGTGCCTTGAAAAGCAAATAAAAATTCTTATTAAAAGATGAAAAAATGTGCTCCAATAATGAGTCAAAGGGAAAAATGTAAGCGAACCACAGGTGATGGAATTTCTAATTATCAAAGCAAACTGCCGAGAAGAGAAAAGAGGCCCATGTGCAGACTCTATGAAGAATGTATATCCCTAAAGTCACAGTGTCATCCCAATGAATGAATACTTGGATTTGACAAAATTATGATTAAAATATATCCAAGTTCTTGTCCACCATGATAACATGAAAGTAGCATATATATACAAAAATAATCAAACAATACTTCATGTGAACGCAGTGAAAGATAATAATGAATTGATTAAATACCTACGAAAATACTTATCGTAATATTCTGAAGTTACAAGTTTATGAGAGAAACAGATTGAAAGATAAGATCTCAAGATTTCCAAAACTTCTTAATGAGAAAAACTCAAATGAATAAATATTTTTCTTCATAATGTTTCCGACGACATTTATTTTCAAAAGTTTACTTAAATTTCACCTCCGATTTAAGAAGTCCTGATATTTAGAATATTCAAGGGAAGAAAGATATTGGAACAATTTTTTTTTTTTGACTTTTTCAAACAAAACTTACGATATTTATCATATCTGATAACAAATGATTTTAAAACGTATAATGTGTGAACATTTCCTTTTTAGTACATCAAACATTCATGTATTGGAGGCTAAAAGTTTTGTAAGAGTTTATAATGTAGTTCTGACAAATTTCATTCTGATAATGAGATAATTTGAAGTTTTGTAAAAATTATTTGCAAGACCACTTACCTTTACCTGTAAAGGGCCATTTCCTTTACTAAATGTAATGGATGTAAAAGGAAAAGTAAAATGTGGATATTGGAGAGATAAATCTCATAATTCGTTTTAAATGTTTCCGATATAATATGAATCTAAGAGTCCAATAGGCTAGAAAGTCCAAAATTCTGAGGAAAGATCTCAGAAAAATTAAAAGAAAAGGACCAGGATTCGAAATTCACCAATTAGAGGCCCTAAATCCTTTCAGAAGAAATAGATGTGACTAAATGGAAAAAATATGAACGAGTGTGATGCAATGTTTCTACTCAATTCGAGAGTTTGTAAGATTTGGTACAGGCATAGATAAAATCATGGATAAGATCATTCGCTGCAACATTTTTGTGGGAAATTTATCTTCATTTGTAGCAAATTTGAGCAATAATGAGTGTAAGAATTTCATTTCAGCTGTATCGATGAGCGCAAAAATATGATTATTGACCCATATTGCTAAGTGAGAAACGTGAATACACATAATTCTGCATGCATGAGCCTATCGAAAGAAAAATATCAAAGAAATATTATGGTTGTATCTTTGAAAAATGCTTTATTACCATCCGATATGATTTTATTATGAAATGACTAAAAATATGAGAGGCAAGGGATATCAAAGGTCTTGTATCGGAGGTTTCATATCAGGGGTTGAAAAGAGTGACAAATGATAGGAAGTTCTACTATGGATAGGAGGGTAATCTCAGAGATTGACGATATAAGTATATCGAAGTATCAGACATGTCATACATCGGAGGATGGGTGAAAAGAGATATTAGAGGATTGGATTATCCAAGTATCATAGGATTGGGATACCAGAGTATTTTAAGTGATTCTTATATGAAAAGTTCTGATATTTATAAGGTCAATATTCCAAGTGGTAATTGTGAGGTCAATGGCTCTTAAAGTATTTAATTTAAAAT